>JAJEJO010000933.1:184197-247203 GCA_020662805.1 Glaucomys volans | reverse complement strand
AAAAAAAAAAAAAAAAAAAAATGAGGACCCCTGGTGCAAGGCCCCAGGTTCAATCCCCAATACCTGCCCCACAAAAAGAGGTCTTCTGAAATCACTTCCAGAAACTGAGATAGAATTCTTCTAAAACTGACAAATTTAAAACAAAACAGACCTATAAACAATAAATTGCACAGGTAGAATTTACCAACAGATTGTCATGCTTTTAGTTCCTAAAATATTTGTGATAGTAAACTAACCAAAAACTCCAGCCAGGCGTGGGGGCGCACACCTGTAATCCAAGCGACTTGGGAGGCCGAGTCAGGAGGATCGAGAGTTCAAAGCCTGCCTCAGCAACTTAGCAAGGCCCTAAGCAACTCAGTGAGACCCTGTCTCTAAATAAAATACAAAATAGGGCTGGGGATGTGGCTCAGTGGCCAAGTGTCCCTGAGTTCAATCCCTGGTTCAAATAAAAATAAAAAAAAAACCAACTCCATTAACCACCATGATGATATTCAAATACAAAGTATCATAAAATTGGGATGGTTCTGACACCAAAATTATGAAAGTATATTTTCTGCAACTTAAAACAGGTTAAAAAAAAAGTATTCAGTGAAATACTCAATAAACCATTGTTTTAATCATTTAGTTAACTGAGAAAAAGTGAAAAACGTTTTTGTTCATTTACTTCCAACAGAACAGAAAACAGTGTCAAAAGAGGAAGAAGGCTTTCAATATTGCTTTGTTGAATACCTGGATTAGATTGACCACCCTTTAAGATGGTCTTTGTGTCAAAACCCAAACCAAGCCACACAGAGCAGCTGCTCACTGACCAACTGGCCTGCAGAATTGAGTGAACGACAAAAGGTTACCTTAATTCAATAAGATAATCAGCACACATTTACCCACCACCCAGAGTCTAACCATCTGCAAGGCGGCAGAGCCAAATGCCTAGAAAACAACTGGCAGTGTGCAGACATGTCCTCGTGTCCCTCATGTCAATGAAATTTCTCTCTTAGCAACAGCTAAAAAGAAGCTGAACTTTCAGAAAATCTCAAGATATCATGATCCAACAACTTGTTAGTAAGTTATTTTGAGTGCAACTGAGATTTCCAGGCCAGATGGGTAATATGTTTTATTCAATTGAGTCTTGTACCGGGATAACAAAATGAGAGACAGACACGGTCTGGATCCTTTCATTGTTCAAGAGTCAAAGTGTCCTAGGGCCTTCCAAAGAACAGCAGGAACAATACAGCAGGGGTGGAAAAAAAGAAAGAACCCCTGACACACAGAGAGAGCAAAAACCCAACTACAAGAGGAACTTCAAAGTGAGAAGCCAGTAATAATTTAGACTACAATATCTAACATCTGCTCTAAGTCAGGACACTGCTCAGTTAAACAGGCATGTATCTGTCGTTACCAAATCGACCAAGTAGTGATGATGACGATGACAATGATAATTGAACATAGAAGGATTTAAAAAAAAAAAAAAAGTGCACACTGTAAACAGAATTCAAAATAGAAGTTCATTTTCCTTCTAACCCATTACACTTAGATCACCTGATGAGGTATTTTCCAAAGTGTGTAATTCTGTCACTAGTAGTACTGGAGACACTTTCAGGTGGAACCTAAGATGATATGAGGTGATCTGAATCACAGAGTGAAAAAGCTGTTCCTTTTTCAATTTTCTTACATATAATCCAAGGAGAAAGCCTCAGTTTGGTGCTAATATATCTTTAATACCTCCCTAATGTGTGCTAATCTTCTTTTGAGGGAACAGGTCTCAGGCTCAGGGCCTTGGCAGACTAAAATATCCAGCTACTTTTTTTTTTTTTTTTTTTAATTGAACCTGGGGCACTAACCCACTGAGCCATATCCCCAGCCCTTTCTATTTCTTATTTTGAGACAGGGTCTCATTAAGTTGTGTTAGGGCCTCACTAAGTTGCTGGAACTGGACTTGAAATTTTGATTCTTTTGCTTCAGCCTCCTGTGCCTCTAGGATTCCAGGCATGAGCCACCAAGCCTGGCTCCAACAACATTTTTTTGTAATATCTTTTTATTTGTAGATGGACATGATACTTTTTTTTTTTTTTTTTTTTTTTTTTTTTTGCGGTGCTGGGGATTGAACCCAGGGCCTTGTGCTTATGAGGCAAGCACTCTACCAACTGAGCTATAGCCCCAGCCCGGACACAGTACCTTTATTCTATCTATCTCTCTATCTATCTATCTATCTATCTATCTATCTATCTATCTAATCTATTTATTTATTTTTATGCAGCACTGAGGATCAAACCCAGTGAGTGCCTCACACATGCCTGGCAAGCACTCTACCATTGAGCTACAACCCTGTCCAACTACATTTTAATAAAACATTTTGATAATAACTTTCACAGTTTCTTTGTATTTATATCAAAGAATGCCATTTACAGTAACGATATACACTCTTTTTTCAATAAATCTACTAAGGTAAAGAAGTAGAGGCAATTTAATTTTTTAAAAAATAGTTACATTTATTTTTCCAAACTTACATCTTCAAAAAATTTTAACCCTTCAAAAATCTGTAGTATTGAACACTTAAATACCTTAACCTAGATTCACCAATTATTTACATTTTTACATCCTATCTCTATCTATACCTTAACTATCTATACTCACACCCAGACGTTTATATACCCGTTGTGGGGGCAGATACTTGGGATAGAACCCAGGCCTCATCCACAGTAGGCAAATCCTTTACCACTGAGCTACATCCTTGCCTCTCACACACATATTTGTTATGATTTCTATTAAACCACTAAAAGTACACAGCAGGGCTGGAGTTGTGGCTCAGTGGGAGAGCACTTGCCTAGCATGTGTGAGGCACTAGGTTCAACTCTCAGCACCACATATAAATAAATGAATAAAATAAAGGCCTATCAACATCTCGAAAAATTATTTTTAAATTAAATAATTTTTTTTAAAAAGTACACAGCAAAGCCAGGCGGGTTGATGCACACCTATAATCGCAGTAGCTCGGGAGGCTGAGGCAGGAAGATCACGAATTCAAAGCCAGCCTCAGCAAAAGAGATGACATGCCTGTCATCCCAGCAACTTGGGAGGCTGAGACAGGAGGAATGCAAATTTGAGGCCAGTCTCAGCAACCTAGCTGCCCTCAACAACTTAGTGAGACATTTGTCTCCAAATAAAAAATTAAAAGGACTGGGGATATAGCTTGGTGATTAAGCACCCCTGGGTTCACTCCCTGGTACAGAAAAGAAAAAGATTTAAGAACTACGAATTAGAAAGGAGAAGGGGCTGGAGGAGTAGTTCAGTGACAGAGCACTTACCTTGCATACACAAGGCCCTGAGTTTGATCCCTGCCAACACACACACACACACACACACACACACACACACAGGAAATAAGTAAATTAAAACTTGCTATTTGCATATCATGACATTATGTACCTGAGAACAAAATTAACATTAAATTATATATTATGTTAAATTAATGTATTAAAATCAGTAATACTTCTATACTAAAAACACTCAGAAAATGTAATGAAGGATCCCACTGTAACAGCAAGAAAAAAGAACATACCTAGAATTAACTTAAAAAGTTAAACTGTTAGGACACACTACTACCATAGCTATATTCACATGTAAAAGATTTAAAAGGATGGTAATGGCTATATAACTGAAATATGTGAATATTACTTCTATTCAATAGTAATAGGCTGGAAGATTAGGTAGGTATATAATTGAAATAAGAGTGGTGATCAGTTGATTATTTTAGGTAAAATGGGTAAGCCCTGCTCTTGGGTTTTTGTTTATGCTGAAAATTTTCCACAACAAGAAAAATCTAGGTAGAAGTGGAAAGATACTCCTTTCCTTCAGTATAAGACTCAATATTTTAAGAATACCATTCTAGGGGGGATGGGGATATAGCTCAGTCATTAGAGTGCTTGCCTTGCATGCACAAGGCCTGGGTTCAATCCCCAGCACCACCAAAAAAAAATGATGCCATTCTAAAAGGAAGAACCCCAATAAAATTATCAACAAGAACTTGTGTATTAAACAGCTGATTCTGAAGTCCATAAGGAAAAATAAACAAGCACAATTAGCCATGAAGATTCTGAAAAAGAAAATAAAGCTTTATTTCTTACCAAGAAATAAAACATATTGTGAAGTTATAGTCACTAGAACAGTGATGGTGGTACATGAAAAGACAGATAAGTCCATTGCACAGAATGTAAAGTGTAAAATTAGACTCAAAAATATAATACTAAGAATTTACTTATGATAAATATAGTATTACATACACAGGAAAATAGATTCTTCAATAAATGGTAATAGGACAGCTGGTTTGCCATCTGAAAAGATAATAAAATTGGATTCCTACCTCATTCCTTAGAACAAAATAAACTCCAGATGGATCAAAAATTCAATAATAAAAAAAAATAAAAACATTATAAGGAAATAGGTAGAAATAGTTTTCTTAAGATCTTGCACAAGAGAAGACCTATGCACAAAATTCAGAAGTCATAAAAGAAATGTGATCATTTTGCATGAGAAAAATAAAACTAAAATTAAATTGTATATGCCCTCTAACCTGGCCATTTAAGGTAGGGGTGTATGCTACAGATGTGCAGGTATCTGCTAATATTCATGGCAGGATATTCATTGTAATAGTATTTACCCCAGCAAAAAATACATCCATCCACTGGAATACATTAGTTGAAAAAAGAAGGCATCTCCTTGGTAGTGTTAAGACTGATATCTAAAATCAGTTATTTTTTAAAATGCTAATTGCAAGTTGTCATTTTTATAATAAAAATGTATATGTAGGGCTGAGGTTGTGGCTCAGTGGCAGAGAGCACTTGCCTAGCATGTGTGAGGCACTGAGTTCGATTCTTAGCATCACATATAAATAAAGATCCATCAACAACTAAAAAAAAAAATTATTTTTTAAAGAATCTGAGTATATAAAATCACCTGTTTAAAAAAAAAGAAGAGGGCTGGGGTTGTAGCTCAGTGGTAGAGCACTTGCCTTGCACATGTAAGGCACTGGGTTCAATCCTCAGTACCACATAAAAATAAATCAATAAAGACATTGTGTCCATCTACAACTTAAAAATATTGAAGAAGAAGAGGAGAAAAGAGAAGAACAGAAAGGAGGAAGAGGAGGGAGAAAGGAGGAGGAAGAGGAAGGGAGAAGGAAGAAGGAGGGAGGAGGGAAAAAGGAGGAGGGGGAGGGGGAGAGGGAGGGGAGGGGAAGAGAGGGGGAGGAAGGGGAGGAGGGGGAGGAGAAAACCATCTATAGAATCAGCAGTAGCAGGGCACAGTGGAGCATGTCTATAATCCCAGTAATCTTGGCTAGCTGAGGCAGAAGGATCTTAAGTTTAAGGCCAGCACAATAATTCAGCAAGACCCTCAGCAACACAGTGAGACAAATAAAACTAAAAATATATTTTTGAAAACCCAGTGAAATTGATGATGGACTTAATCTTATTTCCTACCTTTTCTCAAATCAATGGTTTCTATAAGTACTACGAATAATATATTTTATTACTAAAAATTTAGGCTTAAGTAAAAAAAAAAACATTCTTTCCCTTAAACATATATCTTATGATACAGAAATAATGCTCTACCAAATCAAAGCTTTATCTTTAGAAACTATACAGTATTTTATGGTACATATATAACTGGATATATTCAGGAATATATTTCAAAAGACATACAAGATTCTTTATGGGATTTTCCTATTTTTATCAAAATATCGATATGTAAATTATTTAATTGTAAGACCTACATTTGCAAATGCATTTTACTAAACTATTAAAAATTAACCTGCCTTCTTATGCCAGATAGGTTTCAAAACTATATAAAAATCTTCATACCATGATTCTAGTAAAAACAATTCTATTAAAGGTCCTAAAAAGATACGAAACTCAGAATTTTGCCCAGGAGAGTGACATTTAATCATCAAATCAGAAGACCTCCGATGATGGAGTAAAGACCACCAAAAATATGCTCTTCCATGAAAGCACAAGAACACTAGCAAAACTCTATAATGATGAAAGGGTCAATCCTTCAGGAAAACATAACAATTATAAATGCATACCTAACAGAACCTAAAAATACATTAGCAAGTAACAAAAATGAAAGAAACAGTTCAACAATAATTGAAGTCTTCAATACTCTACTTTCAATAATAGATAAAATCAAGTCAAGAGCAACAAGGAAACAGAGGTCTTGAACACTACAACCCAACTAAACCTAATGGACATCTATAAAACACTCCACTCATCAACAATAGAATACACATTCTCAAGTACACATCCCACATTTTTCAGGATAAACCATGTTAGGCCATACGACAAGCCTCAACAAATTTAAACAGACTGGAATCATACAAAGTACGTTCTCTGACCACAATGGAAAGAAATGAGAAATCAATAGCAGAAGTAAGTTTAGGAAAGTCACAGCCTGGTATAAATCTTTGTGCAATACCAAATGAAGGGGCTGGGGCTATAGCTCAGTGGCAGAGTGCTTGCCTAGTATGTATGAGGTACTGGTTTCAATCCTCTGCACCACATGGAAGTAAAACAAATAAAATAAAGACATGCTGTCCATCTAGAACTATAAAAAGTTTTTTAAAAAATACCAAATGAAGAGTAAGAGTAAAATGACTGGAGCTCAGATGATAAGGTAGAAGCCAAAGTCTGAAAAGAAGAGCTTGAGGCATGCCCCACAATAAGCCCACTGTACCACCCATGTCATCTTTAACACAGTAAGGATCTCTGTTAAAGGCATTTTTATGTCTTGAGAGCCAATATTTAATCAGTTAAAATATGAATCTTCTGATTCACAAGATGATCATGAGGAGTTAGTAAAGATAGGTTGACATACAGAGCTAGGTTGTGACCCTACAGACACCCACAGCATTCAAAGGAAAACGATTTGATGTGACCTAAATATTCCAGAAAGCCTTGGGAATGGGAATACTGAACCATGGAGGCCATTCTGCCTCTGCCTCTGGCCTCCTCCCTACATTCTGAAACAAAGCTGGACAGCGCTACAGATTATATGAAGCTAAGTGAAATAAAAGTGAGAAATTTAATAGAATTAAAATTTCTAAGGCAAAAGTAAAGCTGAGTACTATGAGAGACCTAAGGTTCTGATATAAAGTTGTTATTAAAGATATCATAAATTAGTAGAAAAAGTAAGAATTTTAATAAATTACCCGAAAGTCAGCTATTTTTTAAAAAAAGAAAAAAGATTTGATGCAATTCAGTGTTGGAGTACTTGCTTCATATGAGCAAGGCACTGGATTGGATCCCCAACACAGTACAAAAAAACAAAAAACCCAGCTCGTTTAAACCACTGACCAAAACACTGCAGGTAATTTTAAGACTCTAAGTACATCATGCAAAATATATTAAAAACTCAAAGCAATCAACAGATATATGAAAAAATATTCACCATCTCTAGTAATAAAAGAAATGCAAATCAAAACTACCCTAAGATTTCGTCTCATCCCAGTTAGAATATCTATTATCAAGAATACAAGCAAGGGCTGGGGATATAGCTCAGTTGGTAGAGTGCATGTCACACACGCACAAGGCCCTGGGTTCTAATCCCCAGCACCGCAAAAAAAAAAAAAAAAAAAAAAGAATACAAGCAACAGTAGGTGTTGGCAAGGATGTAGGGGAAAAGGTACACTCATACATTGCTGGTGGGGTTGCAAATTGGTGCAGCCACTCTGGAGAGCAGTATGGAGATTCCTTAGAAAACTTGAAATGGAACCACCATTAGAACCAGCTATCCCACTCCTATACCCAAAGGACTTAAAATCAGCATACTACAGTGTCACAGCTACATCAATGTTTATAGTAGCTCAATTCACAATAGCTGGATTGTGGAACCAACCTAGATGCCCTTCAATAGATGAATGGATAAAGAAACTGTGGAATATATACACAATGGAATATTATTTAACCATAAAGAATAAAATTATGGCATTTGCAGGTAAATGGATGGAGCTGGAAATATGATGCTAAGTGAAATAAGCCAATCCCAAAAAACCAAAGGCCAAATGATTTCTCTGATAAGTGGATGATGATACATAATGGGGGTGGGGGGAGGCAAGAATAGAGGAAGGATGGATTATATAGAGGAAAATGAGGAGTGGGGAGGGGGCAGGAGAAGGAAAGAAAATAGAATAAGACAAACGTCATTACCCTATGTACATGTCTGATTACACAAACGGTGTGACTCTACTTTGTGTACAACCAGAGAAATGAAAGTTGTACTCCATTGTGTACAATGAATAAAAAAAAGAAAAAAAACTCACAAAATTTAACCCCAGGGTAGTGTGACAGCACACCCCTACAGTCCCAGCAACTCAGGAGGTTGAGGCAGGAGAATTCCAAGTTCAATACCAGCCTGGGCAACTTAGACCTTGTCTCAAAATTAAAACATAAAAAAGATTGGGGATGTAGCTCAGTAGTATAGCATTCCAGGGATCAAACCCCACTACTGGGAAATAATAACAACAGTAACAACCCAATCAATAATGGACAAATGAACTAAACAGATACTTCTCAAAAGAAGAAATGCAAACCGTCAACAAAGACAAGAAAAAATGTTCAACACTTTTAGCAACCAGGGAAATGCAAGTCAAATGCAAATCAAAACTACACTGACATTTCATCTCACTTGTTAGAATGGTAGCCATCAAGAATACAAATCCAAATAATAAACGCTGGCAAGGACATGGAGGAAAAGAAACATTTATACACTGTTGGCAGGACTGCGAACTGGTAAAACCAAAAGGTAAATCAGTATGGAGGTTCTTCAAAAGACTAGGAATGAAACCACCATATGACCCAGTATACCACTCCTCAGTATCTACCTTAAAGAATAAAAATCAGCATACTACAGTGCTACATACATACCCATGTCTATAGCAGCACAATTCACAATAGAGAAATTATGGAATCAGCATAGGTGCCCATCAAAAGGTAAATGAATAAAGAAAATGTTGTATATATACACAAATTTTATTCAGCCACAAGAATGGAATTATGCCATTTGCAGGAAAACAGAACTTGAGAACGTTATGTTAAGTGAAATAAGCCCAACACGAACAGTCAAGGGTCACATGTTTTCATTCAGAGGTTATGTTTTCTGAATGTGAATACATCATATGTGGATGCCAGAGAGAAAAAAAGTGGGGGAAAAGGGGAGTATGATTCTTTTTATTTTTTATTTTTTGGTAGTTGTAGATGGACAGCATGCCTTTATTTTATTTATTTTTATGTGTTGCTAAGGATTGAACCCAGTGCCTCACACATGATAGGCAAGCACTCTGCGACTGAGCTGCAGTATCAGCCAAGGAGTATGAATCTTATGAAAATAAAAGGGAGACCAATAGAGTAGAGGAAGTGAGCCAGGGGAAGGGGTAAAAAGGGGGAGGTACTGAGGAATGAAACTGACCAAATTATGTTCTGTGCATGTATGAATATATAACAATGAATCCCACTAATATGTATAATTATAATGCACCAATAAAAAAATTTTAAAATATAAATGCAAAAAAGAATCTAAGTCACAAAGACAAGAAAGTATTAGGAAATGCCTCTGTGAACTCAGGAAGGGGCAGGACTTTCTAAACAAAAACCACACAAGAAAAATCAAACAAAAACTGATAGCTTGACTGTAAATAATATTTACATTCTCATACAAACATTGAATATAAATACTCACCTAAGTAAAAACAATGACTTACTATATTGAAAAGGGCAAAAAGGAAAGAGAATGTATATTTGAATGAGAGACCTTTATCCTTATCTTCCCTGGCAATAAGTCAACATATAAGGTCTAAAATAAACAGTCGGGCTGGGGATATAGCTCAGCTGGTAGAGTATCTGCCTTGCAAGCACAAGGCCCTGGGTTCAATCCCCAGCACCGCAAAAAACAAAAACAAAACAAATAAAACAGTCAAGAAAGTGCAGTATAAGAATACTGT
This sequence comes from Glaucomys volans, assembly GCA_020662805.1. NCBI lineage: Eukaryota > Metazoa > Chordata > Mammalia > Rodentia > Sciuridae > Glaucomys > Glaucomys volans. Next base: position 237,215 of record JAJEJO010000933.1, on the reverse strand, counting down.
TAGCCGAGGGCCTGTAATCCCGGCACTTGGGAGGCTGAGGCAGGAGGATCGCGAGTTCAAAGCCAGCCTCAGCAACTTAGCGAGGCTCTAAGCAACTCAGTGAGACCCTGTCTCTAAATAAAATACAAAATAGGGCTGGAGATGTGGCTCAGTGGTGGAGTGCCCCTGGGTTCAATCCCCAGTACCAAAAAAAAAAAGGAAGAACAATGTTTAAGTTGCCAGGTGTGGCACTCATGCCTGTAAACCCAGCTACTCATTTGCCTGAGACAGAAGAATCTCAAGTTCCAGGCCAACCCTGCAACAAAGGGAGATCCTGTCTCAAAAAGGGCTGGGGATATAGCTAAATGATAAAGCAAAACTGGATTCAATTCCCGCTACAGGTGATGATGGGCAGGGTTAGAGTAGCTTAAGAATATAGAACTCAGAGGCCTGTAATCATAGCAGTTAGGGAGGCTGAGACAGGATGATCTCAAGTTCAAAGCCAGCCAACAACTGCGAGGTGCTAAGCAACTCAGTGAGACCCTGTCTCTAAATTAAATACAAAATAGGGCTGAGGATGTGACTTAGTGGTTGAGTGCCCCTGAATTCAATTCTCCATACCAATAAAAAAAAAAAAAAGGAATATAGAACTCAAATTTCCAGAAAGAATCAAACTAAGTATGGTTTAAAAAGTTGAAGATGGTTGCCTCTGGGGCATAGGAATGAAGGTGGAGAGATGACCAGAACACTACTGCAACTACCAATGATCATTGATCATAAAAAAAAAAAAAAAAATTTAAATCATTGTAATCAAAGAAATGCAAAATAAAGTAGTGAGGAGCCACTCTTACATTAGCAATATATAAAAAATTTAAGGGTTAGAATCAAGTTGAGGTCCACACACCCTCATCCTATACAGAATATAAATTTCTACCACCTTTTTGGAACACTTTTAGACAATTTGTTTCAAAAGCCTTAAAAAAAGAATTCATGGTTATTCCTCAGTAATACCTCCTCTAATAACACAGCCTATAGGAAACAATTACAAATTTTTTTTTTTTTTTTTTTGAACCAGGGATGGAACTCAGGGACACTTGGCCACTGAGTCATACCCCCAGCCCCATTTTGTATTTTATTTAGAGACAGGGTCTCACTGAGTAGCTTAGCGCCTTGTCCGTGCTGAGGTTGGCTTTGAACTCACAATCCTCCTGCCTCAGCCTCCCGAGCCACTGGGACTACAGCCACCTTGCCTAGCACAATTACAAAATTTTTAGGAGTGTTATGCATAACAACAAAAGAATTAGAAACATCCCAAATGTTAAATAATGAAGACCTAGGAAAGGTCACACTTCAAGGACTAAACAAAAATGTGGCAAAAGATTTAAATTTAGAAAAAGAGATACAAATTTATACTGCTGTTTTCTTTAAATACAATAAATATTACATGTGGAAAAAAAAAAAACTGGAAGCAAATACAAATTTCCAACAATAGTTACCTTTGTAGTGACATTTTCAGTAATAACATATCATCTCCAAACCTCTCTGTATTTTTCAAAATCTGCTCAATGACCATATGTTACTCTGAAAATATACACTCTTTTTCTGAATATTTAAATAACAAGGTAAGAAGGCCACAGAATCCCATTTTTAGACATTCAAGGCCTATGTGACCAGGGTAAGAAGAGGAGGTCATTAAAGGTGTTAAGGACATTAGCTTATAGCTCTTCCTTAAAGAACATGATGTTCAGAAAGCAAGTGCTGGGGCTACTATTCCCCAAAGCCCTGGAAAAGCTCACTACATCAGAAGCTCAGGACAAACAGTGTGACAGACTAACTCTACAGGGCTAGTGCTATCTCTCCACTTGTCAGATGAGGAAACTGAGACAGACTGTACTGGTCCAGTTGAAAAGTTGGGGGATTTAAGCTAAGCATCTGACTCCAGAGCCATTTTCTCATAAGACTCATTTAGACTGACGTCTAAAATCTCTTTTGGTAAGTACATGGGCCTTGCCCAATTAATACCTCTAGAATATTTCCTCACCTCACAACAAGACCCTGTTGACTCATCTATAAAAGAGGGCTGGGGACTTAGTTCAGTGGTAGAGTGCTTGCCTAGCATGCCCAAGGTCTTGGGTTCAACCCTAGTACTGCCAAAGAAAAAAGGAAGAAAGAAAATAGCCTCAGACAGTGGTCCCCAAACTTTTTCTGCATACTGGCATCCCTCAGGACCTTCAGAAATTCTAATGCTTGGTTCCCACTCCAAACATTCTGATTTAATTTGTATGGCAGACAGGCATTGTGGCACACACCTGTAACCCCAGCGTCTCCAGAGGCTTAGGCAGGAAGATCACAAGTTCAAAGCTAGCCTCAGTAATTCAGCAATGCCCTAAGCAACTTAATGAGATCCTGTCTCAAAATTTCATTTAAAAAACATCAAAAGGGCTGGGGATGTAGCTCAATGGTGCCCCTGGGTTCCATGATTGGTACCAATACATAAATAAACAAATGGATGGATGGATGGATGGATGGATGGATAGATAGATAGATAGATAGATAGATTGATTGTTAGTATGGGGATGTGATCTGGTCATCTAATTTTTACAAGCTCTCCAGGTGATTCTAATGTGACAAAACATTTGGGAGCCAAATGACCTGTGGAACTGGAGGGAAGGGGCTCCAAAAAAATACTCAAAAACTTGTAAGCTCAGTATTTTGTATATAATTTCAGAGCCACAAACACATAAAGGGTCTCTGGATCTTCGGTTGTGGTGGTGCACGCCTGTAACCCCAGGGGCTCAGGAGGCTGAGACAGGAGTATCTGCCTCAGCAACTTAGCGAGGTCCTAAACAATTAAGTAAGACCCTGCTCTAAATAAAATACAAAAAAGGGGTAGGGATGTGGTTCAGTAGTCAAGTGCCCCTGTGTTCAATGCCTGCTACCAAAAAATAAATAAATAAAGTCCTAAGGCTCGCAGGTGCAGTAGCACAGTCCTATAATTCCAGGAACACATAAATCAGTCTGGAGGAAAACAAATTCAAGGGCAGCCTCAGCAACTTAGTGGGACCCTGAGTAACTTAGACCCTATCTCAAAATAAAAATCCAAGGACTGGGAAAGAGAGGGGAGGGAGCAGGGGTATGAAAGATGGTGGAATAAGACAGACATCATTACCCTATGTACATGTATTATTACACTAATGGTGTGAATCTACTTTCATGTACAACCATAGAAATGAAAAGGTGTACCCCATTTGTGTACAATGAATCAAAATGCAGTCTGCAAAAATAAAAAAATAAAATAAAAAATAAATAAATAGGAAAAAAAAGGACTGGGGATGTAACTTAGTAGTAAAGTGCCCCTAGGTTCAACCCACAGTGCAAAAACACACCCTAAGTGCTAGGGATGTAGCTCAGTGGCTAGCATGAGTGAGGCCCTGGGTTCAATCTCTGGTACTACAAAAATTAATAAGTAAATAAATAAATAAAAAATAAAAACCCTAAACTTGGTTATCTCAAAGATCTCCAGGAAATCTAAAATTTTATTTACATTTGAAGAATTATTATAAATAATTAACACATAAAAAGATAAGAGATGAACTTGATGATTTGGGAGTTCTACTCTGAGGCACAAAGTATAAGTTTATTCATCAGTGGTTTCCTTTGGGATGTATAGTTGGGAGAAATAAGGAAAAGGATTCACAGTATAACCTCCCATCAGCCAGCACCACCCAAACTGTGTTTAACAAATGCAAAGATTTCCCAACATGTGAACAGCTGTTTGAGACAAAAGGGAAAGAAGAGGGGGTCATCATCAAATCACCCTGAGAAACTACTGGTTAAGCAAATTGAACTTCAGAACTTCTCAGGGACTTTACATCAAAGAATATCATCAGCATCATCAACATCTTTAACAGTACCTTCCTTCAGAACATCATTTGGAAAAAGTTACCTTCAATATTGGCATACTATACATTTAGCACCCTTTCCAGTGACTATTACAAATGCTACCAAGTAATTTAGAGGTCAATGTTTTCAAGAACCTAATGGGGAAAAGAGAGGTAGTATAGTTTAATGGTTAAGTGTACAGCCCATGGATGCCAGGGTTTGAATACTAGCCCTATTATATAATAGTTATGAGCCCTTGGGCAAGTTCTTTAACCTCATGTGCTGATGCTACTTCTTCTTGGTGTTTTGTTGTTTAGTTTTGTTTTGTTTGGCAGCACTGGGAAATGAACTCAGGAGAGCTCTACCAGTGAGTTATATCTCCTGCCCTTTTTATTACTATTATTATTTTATTTTTAAACAAGGTCTCACTAAATTGCCCAGAATGGCCTCCAACTTGTGATCCTACTGCCTCAGCTCCTGAGGAACTGGGATTACAGGTGTGCACCACTTTTCCTAGCCCTTATGTGCCTCTTATGAACTGTGAATGAAGAGAACCACCACTTATAAGCAAGTTATTACATGTAAAGCACTTAATAGTAAATAGTACTACTTAGTCATAGGAAAGCATTATATAAATGTTGGCTATTGTTAGTCATTTTTAAAAAATATTTTTTAAATGTTGATGGACCTTTATTTTATTATTTAGATGTGGTGCTGAGGGCAGGGGATATAGCTCATTTGGTAGAGTGCTCACCTCGCAAGCACAAGGCCCTGGGTTCAATACCCAGCGCCGCCAAAAAAAAAAAATCTATATGTGGTGCTGAGAATTGAACCCAGTGCCTCACACATGCTAGGCAAGCACTCTATCACTAAGCCCCAACCCCAGCTCCTAGTCATTCTTAAAGAATATTTCATCACTCTGAAAATGAAGATCACTCACTGATTATTTAAAAAGGAAACACACAGCTCTATGTCTTAGCATGTGCCAATTGGTTATTTTAATTATCAATTGAAAATGGTTTATTTTTTGGAACTTCCATAGTGCCTCGTATAATGCTTTATATATTATAAGAATTTAACAGACATGAGTTGATTTCACTCAAATAAAACAAAGAGAAAAGGATGAAGTGGCAGTCTGTACTGGGCTTGAAACACTGACTCCAATACTTTCTGTGTATTCTTTTTTAGCAGGGCAGGGGGAGGGATACCAAGAATTAAACCTAAGGGTGGGCCGGGCGTGGTGGCGCAGCCTGTAATCCAAGCGACTCAGGAGGATCCCGAGTTCAAAGCCAGCCTCAGCAACTTAGCGAGGCCCTAAGCAACTCAGTGAGACCCTGTCTCTAAATAAAAAATACAAAATAGGGCTGGGGATGTGGCTCAGTGACCGAGTGTCTCTGAGTTCAATCCCTGGTTCCAAAAAATAAAAAATAAAAAAATAAAATAAACCTAAGGGTGCTTAACTGAGCCACATCCCCAGCCCTTTTTATTTTGAAACACATCTCACTAGGATGCTTACAGCCTTCCTGAGACTGGCTTCAAACCTTCAATCCTCCTGCCTCAGCCTTCTGAATCCTAGGATTAGAGGAATGCACCACCATACCTGGCTTTCTGAGTATTCTTGAGCACGTCACCTTCTTTCACCTGTTTCTTCATCTATATAATTTAGTTAATAACAGTAATCATCTCTCAGGATTCATGTAAAATTATTTTGTGTATATTAAAATGCCTTATAACATTACCCAATAGACAGTAAACAATGTGTTTGATATGAATATACTTTTTAAAAAAAATTTGGGGGGGTTATAGATGAACACAATACCTTTATTTATTCATTTTTATGTGGTACTAAAGATCAAACATACTGCCTCACATGGGCTAGGCAAGTGCTCTACCACTGAGCCACAACTCTAGTCCCATGAATATACTCTTGTATGTTTTCCATAATCTTCAAATATAATGTGAACTTCTTATCATGTGTACTTTTCAAGGCACAAATACATATTTTAACCATGTCCACTTATTTTGTTCTATACCGTGGACTAATTTAAACAGTCCCAAACACAAATCATGGATTTTAAGAGAATCAAGGGACTCTTCACAAGATGCACATTGGTGGGAGTGCGAGGAATAAACTAAAAAGTGGCATTCTCAATGACAGCTACTTATTTCATTTTGCTCTAAAATTTTTAGAAGCTAGAAAAATACATACAATTTGCACTTGATCAATGTTCTCCAAATTGCCTGCAGGCTTGTATTCATAAGATTTACTGCTAACCTACATGCCATGCTAAATGGAAATCATGGTATTACACAATTTTCCAATAAAGAAGTGATTTTTATAAGTTGGTATAAATGCTTTGAAAAGACGTAATTGTTGACATCTTGTTATATTTCAGTAGCTGGTAGAAAATGAGATATTAGAAGGTTTACAGGTGGTCAGGGCTCATCAGATAGATCATCTTTTAATCATCTCTAGAAAGCACATTTATAGGCTGCAGTTAATTCTTTAACTGGAACCATCATATTTCCAAAGTACTCCAACTAATTGCAGCTATTGCAGAAGATTCTGCTAAAACACTGTAAAACAAAGGGAAATGAATTCTAAGGGTTCCCTGCCTTAATTTGATGCATGTTTTTCTGGATTTTTTTCTGTGAACTGAAAAAATATACATCCTCCTGACCCTTATATTTCTTTTAAAAAAAATCAGTGTCTTTCTCAGCCTATTTGGAATTCTCTAATTGAGGGTTTATAATTTAAATAACAGACAAAATTCTTCAGATGTTAGTCTTTAAAATGTCACTAAAAAGCCTGTCTTATTAAATTATTGTGGTGGTGTTTTTTTTTTTTTTTGAACCAGGGATTGAACTCAGGGACACTCGGCCACTGAGTCACATCCCCAGCCCTGTTTTGTATTTTATTTAGAGACAGGGTCTCACTGAGTTGCTTAGGGCCTCACTAAGTTGCTGAGGCTGGCTTTGAACTTGCGATCCTCCTGCCTCAGCCTCCCAAGTGCTGGGATTACAGGCCTGCGCCACCGCGCCCGGCAGTGGTGGTGTTTTTTTTTTTCCAGGTACTCTGTGGGCATTAAAGTGAAAGCCCCCTCTCTACAATTTCAAATGCTGTTCTCAAAAAATATTTTGAGGCCAGGCACGGTGGCGTAGGCCTGTAATCCCAGCAACTCGGGAGGCTGAGGCAGGAGGATCGCGAGTTCAAAGCCAGCCTTAGCAACTTCGCGAGGCCCTAAGCAACTCAGTGAGACCCTGTCTCTAAATAATTACAAAATAGGGCTGGGGATGTGGCTCAGTGGCCCAGTTCATGGGATTTGTTACAGCACCAACAGAAAAGTAATGCAGCGGCTGGTTCTGTGGCGCACCGTGATCGTATAGTGATTAGAAAAGTAATGCACACTGGGTGAAAGGTTATTCGTATGGTCTAAAGTCTATACTAATTACTTATTAATTACAAGATAAAAATGGTGTTTTTTTATAAGGATAGATGTCAGAGGTTACATTAACCAACTGATCAAATAAACACCATTTTTAATGACAAAACTGGAATTATCTCCTGAGAGGAACAAAAGGAAATACACAAGATCACCCATGCACTATTCTTGCCAAAAATGTTTGCCTTGAATCCAATCTCAAGGATACAAACAAATACTAATTTGGGGGCATTATAAGACAAGTAGCCAGCTGGGCGTGGTGGCACACGCCTGTAATCCAAGTGACTTGGGAGGCTGAGTCAGGAGGATCTCGAGTTCAAAGCCAGCCTCAGCAACTTAGCAAGGCCCTTAGCAACTCAATGAAACCCTGTCTCTAAATAAAATACAAAATAGGGTTGGGGATGTGGCTCAGTGGCCAAGTGTCCCTGAGTTCAATCCCTGCTACCAAAATAAAATAAAATAAAATAAAATAAAGGAGACCTAATTGAGTTTGATCCCCAGCAGCACCAAAAATATAAAGACGACGAATGCTGGATCAAACATCAAAAGTTGAGACATTTTGGGATCATATGAGAAACTACAGGCTATTAGATAACATTCATATTTCACTGCTGAATTTTTTGCATGAGATAAAATATTGTAATACATTGGAGGGATGTTTATTCCAAGACATATTATCCGGGGATAATATATCATTATGCCTGCCATTTATTTTTCAGTAGTTCAGCCAAAAATTATAAATAGATGCATTATATGGTGTGTGTATATATATACAAACACACACGCATATACACACAGGAAGAGAGGGAAAGAATATTGCAAAATGTTAATAATTGGTGAATTCAGGTGAAAGAAATTAAGTCTTTATTATTCCACCACTCCTTCAACTTTTGTGAAATATTTCAATTTTATAAATTACAAAGTTAAGGGGAAAAGATCATCCTAGCTCCCTCCACTGCTGCCTTTACCCAGGCAACATGCTGCCAGGAGTTTAATTAAACAGCTGATGTTCTTCAAACATACCACATTCTTCCACCAGCAGGTCTTCAAGACTCAATAGTTAGAATAAAGTTTTGTTATAAGACAGAAAGCATATATATGACATTAAAATGCCAGCTTTGGAAGCAGATCACGTATCAAATAGAAATCAACTTTTGATATCCTTGTTACTGAATTTTAGTTTGCACATTCTTGTCTCCTCTTACTACTGGTTTCTTTTATGCCGTTTCATCATCCTATTTATGATCAGAAAGGGTCACAAGCATGTCAGAAACCAGGGACAAAAAGCAGGACCAGTCACATCAGAAACTACTACAGAAACCATCAAGTGCTGCTTCTGGCTCCCAGCCCACATCACTCTGAACATCACAGGCAGCCCAGACCAAGGCTCACCTCCTTCCTGTAGGCCTCACTGCTCTCCATATGGCAGCTTACTGACATCAAAGAAGATGGAAGAAATTATCTGAATTCACCAGGCTAGTCTCATTCCTTCCCTTGAACTGTGGAAGAATCACTGATACCTCAATTATCTCTCCTGCAATACCTTTCCCCCCCCCCCCCCCCCCACTCAAAATTTTGGAGATCTAACAAAAATAAAAAAAAAAAATGGGTGAAGGGAGTATACTGAACAACAGATGGAGGATTAACAAAAAGACCTCCTTGATGAGGACAAGAGCTAACATATTTGTATACCTACAATAATACTAAGAAACAAAAATTGAACTTTGTAAATAAAATTAAGTTGCTCTTCTGAACTGCCCGACTAGCTACAGACAGGAAAAGGCCCAGCATGGTTTCTATGTATGCCTATGCTGTTTCTAATAGAAAGGACACAATCAAGCCAAAACAAACATCTGTTAACCAGTTAAGTTTGTTAATGAAACAAAATTGCAGCTGGTTTATCAAAGATCAAAAGTGAAGCAAATTAGAGAAAGGATGTATGAACAAAGCTTGTTTCTAAAAAATAGTGGCTAAAGAATTTTAAACCCACTTGTCAAATTAACACAAATCCTTCCTGGATATCGCTTAAACAACTGATTAGTATTTATTTTGTATCCTTGTAGAGACCAACCTCACAGTTTAAATCTAGTATCATTTATTCTAGAACTGTCTCTAATGCTCATTTTGCCAATTTGTCAAAACATGATCTTTTGTTTAAAAAGGTATACCCTCATTATATTCTGCTAATTAAAAGGTTATTTCAAATAAGGAAAAACAATAATATGCACTTTTGCCACTCCCAGAGACCTCTAAGCAAATGGCGCAGTCCCAAGCAAGAGTGTAAGTGCATTTAGTATTTTTACAATATGTACTGCAATACCACCTTTTATTTCATGTATTAACTTCCATCCACCATCTGAAGACATGGAGATGAGAATACCTATCCACAAATAAAAACACTTTCTTCATCGCCCTGCTAACTCAAATTACATGGCTGACTCATTTGTTAACTTTAATTTGGTAAGTTAATTGATGTTTATAGACTTAGAAACATTAATAGATCAAAGAGATAAAAGTACCTGAGAACATTCAGTCACAGTTAAAATCTTGGTGTGGCTATACAGAACTACTGTACCAAATTTACTGTTGTTTTATGTACTGGGCCAAGAAGATGAAGTTTATAAACAAAATGTTATGAATTTTACAATCAAAATTTGCTACTGCAATCACATTTGCCATGAATTAGGAATAACATACAAAGAGAAAATATTTTAAAAGAGGCTTCCATTTTGAAAAACATCAAAATGGTACTTGCTTCAGCAGCACAGATACTAAAATTGTAACAATCAGTGAAGATTAGCAAGACCCCTGTGCAAGGATGACACACAATTCATAAAGCATTCCATATTTTTAAATAAATCATTTGGGTGGGAAAAAAAATTTTTCAAAGCATGTAAAATGTACCATTTGTTAAAGTTTGAAGAGAGGGCTGGGGTACACTGCTTACCTAGCACGTGGTGAGGCACTGGGTTCAATTCTCAGCACCATATAAAAATAAATAAATAAGGTCCATCAACAACTAAAAAAAAATTTTAAAGAAAGTTTGAAGGGAAATAACAAAATCTTTACCATGCAAAACATAATTGGAATAAATCAGCAAACAGCAGTTACCTGCTAAATAACATAAGCTATAAAATACAGATTTTCTTAGCACTGTATCACAGGTATAGCCATTATAAGCTAATAGGGGGGCTGGGGATATAGCTCAGCTGGTAGAGTGCTTGCCTTGCAAGCCCAAGGCCCTGGATTCAATCCCCAGCACTGAAAAAAAAAAAGCCAATAGGTATATCAAAAACAAGAGTAAATTCCTGACAACTGTTTATCATTCAGGACATGACCACGTGTTGTGGGAAAGATATCAGAAATATCAAATACATCCAAGATCCAAAAAGTTTAAAAAAATGTTCACATTCACTTGAACAATCAAAAGTCCTCTGACATGATGTTTCTACTAAAGTCAACTTCATTAGAGTTCTTAGACAAGTCCTCTCTTGATAATAGCTCTGAAGTGGAACAAGTTGTAGTGCCTCGAGTGCAACACAAAGACTCAGTTGCTCTTCATTTCATCTTTCTCTTGACCCAACTAACTAGGTTGGGACAGTCTGAGTACTCTCTCCACAATACTTCAACAACTGGTACTATTTGCTCAAAAAAGCAGCCCTCAGATACTGCAATCTTCTCAAACGCTTCTGAAGCTTAATTATAACAACATGAACTACAATTTTTGTTCCTTCTCTGATCATAGAATAGCAAGTGTTTGATTCACCTGCACTTTCACGTAATAGGTTTCTGTCCAACTTTAGTGATTCCAAAACTAACTTTTCTCCATACTAATTCCAATTTTCTCCATACTAATTCCAGGTTATTTTTGTGATTTTTTATTGCTACATTATAATTATACAAAACAGAGGAATTCATTATGCCATATTCATCCATGCATATCACAAAATTTGATCATTCTCATTTCCCAGTACATTCCCTTTTCAATTCAGGTTATTTTTAAGAGTAAATTTTACAGTATTTACAACATTTAGGGCTTAATGCTTCAGACCTAAAGGATAAGGGTGACTACACATAACTGAATGCCTTTGAGAAATGTGACATCTATAATACAAAGGACATCATCAATTCAAAAGAAAACTAAGAAGGTCAACAGAGAGGACATTCTGACACTCCATAATTAGCAGATAAAAAATATATACATTTCTGCCAAAAAGATTCAGAATTATCTGAGACTATGAATGATTCCCCTAGGGCTGAAGACTTCTGGAAACCTGCCACATCACAAAACAATATGGTCCTTCACAAAAAACAGGCTATCGAAAAAGTTCCAGAACCAGATGAGGAGGATCTGCTTTAATGCAGAAATAATGGAACTAGAAAGGAGAGGACATAATAGAGAAAAATAGGAAAATCCAAAAATAAAGTTATCTAATGTATGACATTTACATAACACAAGGAGTTGAAGATGTATAGGTATCTTCTATCTATGGAAATATTTCATATTGATTACACTGCCAAAATCTGATAAAATACCTAACAAGGGGTGGAGAGCAAATACAATAAACAGCTGAACAAACCAGTGCATGACAAGTGATTTTCATCATTGTTTTTATCTCTCAGCCCCATTTCTGATCATTAGTGTTCTATTTTAATAACATTTTTATTTTTATTATTAATCTTATTCGTATAATTATGTTTGAAGGTTTTTGTAAGATCCTAATAACAGTCATTTCATTTTTCAAAAGGAAAACATCAAAAGCCCTATTTGATGTTAAAAATGTCCCATCTTTCAACAATACCAACTTACAGTGAAGAGTTCCCATATTATATACTGCACTGGAAACATACCAAGATTTCATGCTTAATAAATTTTAGGAAGATATTCTCAATAAAGTGAAATACCAAGGAATCTATTTAAAACTGAACTAAACTGATTTTATAAAAATGTTAAAGCCCAAATGTTCAAATGCAGTCTTACTGCTACAAAGTGCATAGTAATAACTGAAGTCTCCCTTTGAATATTTGACTTTCTAAAGTCCTCATAATCTGACCTAATTGAGCTTTACCACTTTTAATGAGAAACACTAATACTATCCTTCAGGAGTTCCCTCACCAAGTTAAAGATAAAGTTTTATCTTCAGTAGTTTAATTCATTTCCATATCACCTCACCAGAGAGAGCTTTCTTAAATAAATACAAAGAATTTATGCTAAGGAGCCAGTGTGGTAATACCCAATTTGAATTCTAGACTATCAGAAGATGTGCAATTACATTTCAGAAAGAAGGAGCACTTCTATTTCAACTCACATTGTATTCCTCCTAGCAGTCATGCATAGGAATGATGATGATGTTAAATCTAATTAGACACAGATTTACTACTTTTCCACTGCATTCCCATATTGTTAATATTATAAATTGTACCTGCTTTAAAAACTGTAATAAGATCTTTGCGACCATCAAATTTAAAATGCTAGAAATTTATTTGTTGAGGGAAAACTGCTTCTGACCTTTTGAGAAACTGGAAAAGAGACTTTTACTATTAATGAAAAGCAACCACTGGTGACCAATATACTGCCCAGCAGAAAAGAGCTCTGGAGCCAGACTCTCTCACTGGGATCCTTGCTTCACACTTACCCACTCTGTAAGTGACCCTGGGTAAACAGCTTAAAACTTTGAGCCTCACTTTTTCATTTGTAAAATAAAGAAAATAACCTACCTCCCTCAAAGTTACTGTGATAAGGAGATAATAAAAGCAAACCACTTAGAACAGTGCCAGCATTTAACACTTGTAAAATATTGGCTATTATTTTTACTATTTTTATTTTCTTTTTTACAATTAAATACAATTGCTCAAGAAAAGTTATCAGAATAATAGCTTCTTTGAAAGACACTGGTTGACTATATTGTAGGGGAGAAGCTCCATCTCTGAACAGTTTTCCATTTATATCATAAATTTTCTTCCACAATGCAGACTGTGTAACTTAACAATGACAGGGCTGAGGTTCTGGCTCAGTGGTACAGTGCTTGCCTAGCACATGTGAGGCACTGGGTTCAATCCTCAGTACCACATTAAAAAACTTAAAAAACTTATGTCCAGCTACAACTAAAAAAAAATTTAAAAAAAGGAACAATGACAATCTTTCAAATATATTACAAAAAGTCCCTAATGCACAAAACTATAGTACTATCAATATGCACACATATCCAGGTTCAGCAATGTAAGTATGAATAATCAAAGGCCAACAATTAGCATAATATGGTCTTAGTATAAGAAACAAATTTTTTCCAACAATATAAAGAAAGGTTCACATTGGTTATTTGACATACTAAGATCTCTTTGGAAATCTAATAAAGTCATAGGCCCTGACCTTAAAAAAGCATGGGGATACAAACATGATTTTACATTCAGTTACAGAGGATTTATGGGCTACCTACTCCAAGACTATTCATGGTTCTCAGGTCAAGAATTTCTATTGTTTACTTAGCAAGTTTACATGGTTTAAAACTCTTTACCACTTTTAATCTCAGAGAGCCATATATAATGATGTAGTTTAAATTTTTCAAGGAAAAATTCTGTTGTTATATATAATACAAAAATGTTGTCAAAATAACTTGAACTGCTTTTATATTTTTATTTGTATTTTTTAAGAATTAGATTATGCTTATTTGATACAACTAATCTTCAAATTTCATCAAGTAAAAATTCAAAGACACATTTCCTTAGCTTGTTAAATGATGATGCTAACTGGACAATTTAAAGATCAGCCATCATAAAAAGAATAGTAACAAGTGCATGCTAAGCAATAAATTACTCTGTTCTCAATACTAGACACTTTCAGACACAAATTTTCCTGCAGAAATTTTCCTGAACAAATTTTTCCTAAGAAAACTTTTGTACAGATGCTGCCTGGAAAAAATATGATAAGGTTAGCAAGAAATGATGGGCAAGGTTAGAGAAGGATACGAAAGGCACTATGGAAAATTTGTAGTTGCTCCTCAATCAAAAGTAAAAATATGTTAGGTGTGGTGGTACAGGCTTGTAATACCAGCAACTGGGGAGGCTGAGGCAGGAGGATTTTAAGTTCAAGGCCAGCCTTAGCAACTTTAGCAAGACCCTATCTCAAAATAAAATATAAAAAGGGCTAGGAATGTAGCTCAGTGGTAAAGTGCCCCTGGGTTAAATCCCCAGTACCAAAACAAAAGTTAAAAGATTTGTAAAATTATGCTATATTGGCTAAAGCTGCCAGAATTATTCCATGTACCTGATAATTATAAAACCCTGACATACCTAAGAGTAGTATTTTTTTAAAACAAAGATACTCAAATTTATCAACAAACAGCTCTATATTCCCTTAAGGAATTTCCTCATGGTTTATATAAGCTTTTATCAAAATATTTAAGGAGTTGTCTGGCAAGATGGTACAACACCTGTAATCCCAGCTTCTCAGGAGGCTGAATCAAGAGGACTGCAAGTTTGAGGCCTGATTTTTTTTAAAAGTAGGTCTGGGGTGTGTAGCTCAAATGGTAGTGTACTTCCAGGTTCAATCCCCAGTATCACAAAAAAGGAAAAAAATATAAAAGAATATTTCATATTTTTATTACTTTTTTATGCCCATGATCTCCCACAAACATTTAGTGTTGTTTACACAAATACAACTACCATCAACAGATAAATATGTTGTAGAAGACTAATAAGATATAAATACAGTTAAGAAATAGATTTGAAGGATCTGGGGATATAGCTCAGTTGGTAGAGTGCTTGCCTCAGCAAACACAAGGCCCTGGGTTCCCCAGCACCACCAAAAAAAAAAAAAAGAAAAAAGAAAGAAAAAAAATAGATTCGAAGATTCAAGGCTTTAGAGTAGTCTGTAGAAAGGCAAACCACCTAATCCTATCCAACTTCTAGAGCTGGCCCCTATCAGCTAAAGCACCAAGGGAAACAGGGTCCACTTCAAAATCTCATGACTTCTAAGGGGAAGTCTAAGTCACCAAGAGCACAGCTTTGCCTAACACTTATGTTTCAATTCCTTCTAAAAATGTAGTTTAGAGATCAACCATTTTTTCTATTAACATGATTAATGGTTTACAGGATATAAAATTAACTGACAGCAATGTATGCATTTGCCCAGAGGACAGACAACAAGCCCCCAAACTGCAGGGCCTGAAATATAAACAACTAGCTGTTGGTCTACTGTGGTTTTAGTCAGGGAGATAATTTCAGAAATAATTTTGATAGCTTTGAAACAAAACCAAGGAAAATACTACTCAACCAAAGACTCAAAATCAAGCAATAACAGAAGGAAAACTCTGCCATGTATTTATAATGCTATAGAGCTGGGCACAGAGGCACACACCTGTAATCTCAGTACTCAGGAGACTGAGGCAGGGAGATCACAAGTTCAAGGTCTGCCTCAGCAACCTTAGGGAGACCCTTATCAACTTAAGAGAGACCCTGTCTCAAAATAAAAAATAAAAGGACAGGGGATGTAGTTCAGTGGTAATCACCCCTGCCTTAAATCCCCAGGAACAAAAACAAAAACAAATATAATGCTATAGAAATAACATACAGCCCACAGAAATCAGAGTATAAGAACAGATACAATAGGAGAAAAAAAATAAACATTTGCATACACCCACTGAGAACTCAACATTAATAAATTACTTCAAATTCAAACAGGAGGAATTTAGGTCACATATTAAAAATTTCAGGAATGCAGAGATTATGAGTATTAAAATAAGTCTGTAGATTTTTCTTCTCTGAAAATAGTAATGAAGTAAAAAAATATACAATGGTCTTCCTAAGGTTTCTAAAATATATGTGACTCTGCCTTGTTAGTTACCCATCATTGTCCCTTCCAGTACTCATCAATTATTTTTTAGAAAATCACACTATCAGCAAGTTAAACACTTGGCCAACCAATGAGAAAACCCTAAACGCACTGTCAAACAAAAAAACATTTATATTGTGAAATAATAGGTACATTTTAAAACAGAAAAGTTGGCTTAAGGTAAAACGTTTGATTTTATCAAACTTAGAACTTTTGTTCATATTAAACTTAAATAATAACTGCAAAAGTCAAAAGAGCAGTACAGTATTTCAATTGTATTAATGTTCTTTTTTCACTTACCTGGTCTTTCTCATGGGGTAGAAGGCTGACAGGTGGGAGTGAGGACGGGAAAGCACTGGGACATTGGGGTGCCCCTTTGCCATCTAAGCTCCCATAATTGACCCTGTACTGTGGTCCATCTTTCAGTAACCTCCCATTGTTCACTGCACGCTTGGCCCCCAGTCGCAGTCGCTGCTGAAAGGCTGGGTTATTGGTGGTGCCTGTGAGATCACTCTGACTTCTGAGATACTTCTCTATGTTCTTCAAGGAGGAGCCATTTGGTTCCTCAAGTCCTTCAATTGCTCTCCTTAAAAGTTTATTCCAATCCACATTGCGAAGATCATTACATGATCCTCTAGACCCCTTGGTTGACTTAGGAAAAGTGCCCGGTTTAACTGATGAAAAGCGCCCAGGGTTGTCTGGGTCCTTATATGAGGCAAGGCCTTTGTTGGTGACTTTGAGAACTGAGCCATCCTGAACACTGAGCTCCAGCTGTTCAGAGACTGTCTTCTTATCCAACCCATGGGATGTGCTGACTGCATGGCAGATTCTCTCTTCAGAGGGCCTTTGCTTTTGCTTTTTTATTTTCTGTATAGCTTCAAGAATCCACTCTGTATAAAGTGGGTTTGCAAGTTTTACCATGGTTGACAAATGACTTCTTCAACACAAAAGTTACCCATAGAGGTTCTCCTTGTATCTAACAGAACTTGCACATTTGAAAGTCACTTTACAATTCAACAAATGGGCAGGGTATTCCATACTGTATTAAACAACATCTTAAAAAATCCATCCTTAAGAGATTCAAAAGAGGACAAACAGGCAATGTTGATACTTGTCTTACTTTACCAACAGGAATGACTGCATTTGAACGAAGAACATCTTTAACCAGGAAATCAAGACCTTAAAGGATAAAAGGGAGAGAAAAGACTCTCAACAATGGAATTTCTAAAAATAAATTAAAAGATTCTTTGGTATTACTTTTCTAATGCAAAAAGCCCACAGAAGTAATGATAGGCAGTTATTGTGTAACAGAGCCACAGTGACTAATATTTTCAACCAGAAACTGGGTCACAGTCTAAGAAAGAATTTGTTTTAGGATTTTTCACTTATTTACATTAAGTCATTTATGGGGCATTTAAGAAATCAAATTTAAGTCATACATTTAATGGATTTTCTTTATTGAAATTAATTTAATTATATGAAAGTGCTCTCTCACAAACATAAAAACATCAAAAAAATCTGACACAAAAAAATCTAATGAAAGTTGATTAGACTTACTTGAAGAAATCTTAAACTTAAAAAATAATCCTGATTTTGTCTATATATATTTCCCAAGTTTTACATGGTAAGAAAATTTCCTACCTAACCACCTTTTTTTGGATGAAGGGGCAGTGGTAGAGATTGGACCCACAGCCTCCACACATGCTAGACAAGAACCCTACTACTAAGGTACATTCCCCAGCCCCCACCTAACCACTTCTATGAAATCAGATCTTCTTGCACAGGTTCTATGATACCCTCTAATCGACAAGTTGGAAAATTGAAACTAATATAGTAACATAACCTTCACCTTTTAATAATGTAGCATTCTAGTTATCTTAATGCCTAGTTAGAGCTCATTAAGCAGTTCAATACACGGCAGGTTCCTACACACTTGATTCCAACTAGATAGTGGTATTACTCTGTGAGAGATTCCTGGTACATACTATTCACCCCAGATCTCTAATCTAATATTGAGTACATCTGCCAAGAGCACCAAAAGAAAAGACCCCTGGCACAGGAATTGGGCCAGACCTGGGCTTGAATCTTGATCTCCAATGCTAACACACCCACATCTTAACTTTTTATAGTTCAAAGTTAACATGTAACTTGTTATTTAATCCTTAGGACATTCTAAGGGAAAAAGGCTCAGAGGAAGATAGAACTCACCCACCGTAATAGTCAATAGCAGACTTAAGGCTTAAATGCCATTATTTTAGAATCACATCCAACACTGTTCCCACTTGAATCACTTGACTATCTGCTCTAGCTAGTTCTGCCTGTGTAGCGACACATGAATTCCAGCTCTACCAATGGTTAATGGGGAAACTGTAAGAGACTTCAGCTTCACTCACTTTACCTGTAGGTAATGCTAGAAGAGTAGCCCCCCTTAGTCACAGAAGATATATTCCAAGATCCCCAATGGATACCTGAAACCACAGAGAATACCAAACACACTCACTCTCCTTCTCTCCATATTTTTTCCTATACATACTTATCCATGATAAAATTAGTAAATTAATACAGTAATAAATTCACGGTAATTAATAATAAAATGAACAATTACAGCTGGGCCTGTGGTGCACACTTACAATCCCAGTGACTCGGGAGGCTAAGGCAGGAGGATCACACTTTAGCAACATTATTAAGATCCTGCCCCAAAATAAAAAATGGAAAGGGCTGGGGATGCAGCTCAGTGACAGAGTGTCCCTGAGTTCCTGGATTCAATCCCCAGTACCACAAAAAAAAAAAAAAAAAAATTCCTGAAGGTTGGCTGAAAAACACTTGGGGGTATTGAACTATACTTGTTCACACCCTGAAAGAGTCAGTTCAACTAGGACTGCCTCTTTGTGGATCAGTAAACTGAAAGTTCTCTCTCTACTGTTTTCCACTAAGATTCCAAAACGTGGGACTCATATCCAGTACAATCTGCAGCTATCCAGTAAAAGATCCCTCTCCAATATCCTCAGTAAATGGGCCCATCAAGCCTTTACTTAAAATATTTCCATTGATTGGAAGTTTGTCACTTTCTGAGGTGGTTCACTCTACTGTTGGAAAGCTCTTAGCTATAATGTGTTTTTTGTTCGCAATCAAAAATCTACCTCCCTATGATTTCTATGACTAGACCTAGTTCCCCCAAACAATCCCAAAATATTTTTACTATTTCTTTCACATGATGAGCCTTCAAATATTTGAAAACAAGAAACTTAAAAACCACTAACAGCCAAATCCTTCTGTGCCTCCAGCCCCACCTTAATAAAACACTCACATCCCAGTTTCTTGACCTCTCTACATAGCACACGGTCTCTCAGCACTGCCTTCTGTTGGCTGTTCACTACTTTGGCTAATGTCCATGTTAAAATATGACAGTCTAGACCTTATTCAATTATAAATGCAACCAAAATTACAGGAACTTGCTCAACAGCCCTGCCACACTGGCCATGCTGACATTCAAACCAACTAAACTGCCTAGATATTTTTTTTTCAAAAATGCTGTCAAACTGAATCTTTGAATTCTTTCCTTGCATAAATTTAAATGCTGGAATTTAAAGTTTATTACAGTTCAATTTCATCTTGTTAGTTTGAGTCTATCTTCCAATCTGCAAAAGATGTTTTGAATCTTGATTCTGTCATCTATGTCATCTGCAAATCTAATAAGCACTCCCTTTTGTGTAATTATATAAATCATTGACAAAAATGTTAGACTTGGCACTCAGTATGTTTAGGAATGAAATCACTGGCTTTTGCAATGCAACCACTTTCAGGATAGAACACAGGAATCATTCTGTGTCAGTAAGTTTAGAACAGGAAATTGATCTTTCCAAAGTAAAATGGTTTGGGGCAAAATTTCATTAGACGTTTCACTATGTTCAAGTAATTATTTCATCTTTCATCATTTATTCAGGATGAATCATAACTAATTTAATTTGATTGCACAAAATACAACTGCAGGAAGCAGGAGAAGAGGTCACAGGAAAGTGTACAATATTGCAAAGTTGCTTTTGGGCATTTTGGTTACACAGGCAAATGAACACACATTTTAAAAATATTTCATACCTAATAAATACCCAAAATACACCTTTATGACAAGCTTTTACCACAATCTATATTCAAAATTAAAACAGTCATTCATATCCATTACCAATACATTTCAGTAAGACTGACACTTTATATCTTATAAAAGTAATAAAATAAGGAAAAATACCAGAATTGGAACTCCAAACGTTTTAACAGTCCATGACAAAAATGAAGATTGTCCGGGTCTTCAGGCAAATCTGCCAAAAGAAAAAAACAAATGTTCATTTGGGCATAAGGACAGGTCTTAAATTTAAGAACCATCTAAAGATCTTACAACTATTAGGAACTACTACAAATAAAACTCCACAAACAACTCCACAACTAATACAAATCACTACAATTTGGCATCATTAACTCTTTCAGACCACTGAAGGGTATTTATAAACATGGAATTCAGGACAGGAAATAAATCCCAATAAGCAATGTCTAAAAAAGTAAATTTGACCTTTCTTTTAAATATATTTTTTAGTTGTAGGTGAACATAGTATTTTTTTTAACATAGTGCTGAGGATTGAACCCAGAGCCTCACGTGTATTAGGCGAGCACACCACCACGGAGCCACAACCCCATAAATTTGACTTTTAAACCAAACCTATTCTCCTAATTTTATTTTTTCACAAATCATCGGCCTAAAAATATGAATGTCACAAGCTTTCCTGACATCCTTGCTCAGAGGCCATTTTCTCTGTATCATTCCAGTTTCAATATATGTACTGACAAAGGAAGCACATATTCTCCAAATTTTAAATATCAGGTTCATGGGATTCCTAGGAAAGAATCCCATTATGAAAAGGCAGCATTCACTGTTTGTCCCAATGCCACCTGGCACCTAGTTACTGACTGGCCTACCAAGATATCACCACCAGCTTCACCTAAAAGAAAGATGTACCAGTTTCCACAATAATAAACATATATGGACACAGGTCACATTTTAAGACATAATGGTAATTTTTACTTCAAAAACAAATTTTAGCCAGGCACAGTGGCGCACGCCTGTAATCCCAGCACTTGGGAGGCTGAGGCAGGAGGATTGCGAGTTCAAAGCCAGCCTCAGCAACTTAATGAGGTCCTAAGCAACTCAGTGAGACTCTGTCTCTAAATAAAATACAAAATAGAGCTGGGAATGTGGCTCAGTGGTGGAGTGCCCCTGGGTTTAATCCCCAGTACCAAAAAAAAAAAAAAACACAAATTTTAAAAATTATTGTGAGTAACTGTATTTTGTTCTTATACAAAACAACCAAGCAACCTTAGATCCTTCTCCCCTCCCCCAATCACCAGTACACACCCCACTCCTCAATTTAATCTCAAAATTAGCTCTCATCTGACACCAACCAACAGAGTTAATTAGGCAGAAGCAGATGTAACTCAGCAGCTCTTTACTACAAGCAGAATCACAGTGTTTAAAAAAAAAAGAAAATATACAGCTAGGAGAGGAACAAAATCAGAAGTCTCTTATCTGTAGCCAATTCTCAACTAAACACATGTATATTATCCACTTTGTATATTATCCACTGCAAATTTTTTAATCTTGGGCTGATTTGTTTCCGACATCCCACAGGTCCCACCGTAAATTGGTATAAGCTAAGAGAATAGATTGAAAACCAATTTCATTTTAGCCTAAGCAGTATCTAACTAGAAAGGCAAATCTACAGGAAAAAAAAATACATAATTCATTCAAAAGCCAAATAGAAATGATTTTTTTTTTCCTGACTCAGAATTATCCACACCACTTCTCTTTCTCAGAGCATTGGGCTTGTTTCATATGTAGATAGGATATTCAATCACAAGCTAAAATCCTAAAATCATTATTCTCTTTTCATTTTTTTTTCTATAAAACTTGAAAGTTGGAATAAAAGGATATCAAAAAGGTAGCAAATCATTCCAAATTAATTCAGGGGATTCATGATACATCAAATAAAATTATTCTATTTTCTAAGGTTGTGAAGAATTTTATTTTTAGCTACAAATATCAGTAAATTATATGGTTGCATCATATAATCTTCTAACACTATTTACATCATTCATTACGAACTATTCTAAACAGATCTAGAGAAATGCTTAGTCCAACACTGAGCTTTTAGCTTCATTGGTATTATACAAATATCAACACTATTCAGAAATATTCACATCAGCATAAGAAGCGTCAAAATATCCTGGATCATAGGAATTATGTGAGGCCTCCTCCGAGTTTTTACTAAAGCTGTGGGTTATTTCAAAATCAAATGACATAACATTCTAACATTCCAGTCATGAGACTATAGATGCACTAAAAACAGGGATAGAAAAAAGTACAGATTAATAACAGTTTACTCTTGTCATCCTGAATTTTACTTGCTAACAGTTATTTTTGGCTCTCTTGCTTTTTATAAGCTCCTGGGTTTTTTCAAAGCCCATTGTGTAATCACGTATCCATAAACTGCTAAAGGGAGGGGACCTTGACTTCTTTTTCCTCTATCACCACCCTATAACACGATCCTCAGTTAACAAATCCCTGTTATCTGACAACATAAACTCATCTAGGGGCTGGGGATATAGCTCAGTTGGTAAAGTGCTTGCCTGTCAAGCACAAGGCCCTGGGTTCAATTCCCAGCACCATAAAAAATAAAATAAAATAAAACTCATCTATATGGTGACATTTGTTAACTTTCAAGACTTGGATACATCTATTTCCCTTAAAATTAATGCTTGAGGTCCAAAGCACATGCACTGGGAGGTTGGGAGGTGAGTTATAAACACTAATCAAAGAACACCCAAATAATACTTAGCAAAATACTGTCCCCTGAATGAAACCCTGTGGTAGGTACTATGGAAGATATAAAGCAAAGCACTGTTTGGTGTTTCCTCAAAAACCTAAACATGGAATTACCATATGACCCTAGATGTCCATTTCTAGGTATATACCCCAAACAACTGAAAACAGATACTCAAATATTTAAGTTCAAGTACACATGTTCCTAACAGCATTATTCAAAATAGCCAAAAGGTAGGAACAGTTCAAATGTCCATCAGTAGATAAACAGATACACAAAATGGAGTATGTCCATATACTGGAATAGGATTCGGTCACAAAATGTAATGAAATATTAATACGTGTTAGTATGATATTGATGAACTTTGAAATCATTGTTGTAAAAGAAACCAAACACAAAAGACCATATATCATATAATTCCATTTCTATCAAACATCTAGAATACATAATTCATAGACAAAACACTCATTACTCGGGCTAGGGAGGAAGCCATGGTGAGAACATGTTTAAAGGATAAGAGGCTTTATTTTCGATCGATGGAAATGTTTCGGAACTAGATAGAGGTAGTAGTCACATAATACTGTGAATGCACTGTCACTGTTCATTTTAGACTAGTTCATTTTATGTTATGTGAATTTCACCTCAATAAATTGCTAAAAAAAACAAAGCACTAAACTATAAAACAATTCCAATTACTTTCTAATATCTTCTTAGGTCAGGAAGACAGCAACCCTTAAAACACTTGGAGTTAGCACTGTTTTCCCCCAATTTACAAAAGAAAATAGGGGCTTGACTTGACCAAGATCTCAGAGCCACTAAGTGTGAAAGATTTTCTTTTGAAACGGGATCTATGCTGTCCCAACTCTTTCCTTTGTCTCTCCAGTGGTTTTCAAACTAGGCTCTTTGGGTTCCTTGTGAGGCAATTCCTTAGGTACCGATCACTTGTAGGTAACTCCTTTGGATTCAACCCTAGGGTCACCATAACCCCTTACACCCAACAAAGCAGCTCCATTTGAACAGTTTTGTATATTGGACTTCCCCATTCCGTAATCAGCATTCCTCTAATTACAGAATGAAGAAGTCTGGAACAACTAGACTATTCCTTGCTGAAACCACATGGAATATGGATGGGTAGAAGAACATCCCTTGGATGGCTGGGATGGTGGTGCACACTTTTGGGAGGCTGAAGAAAAAGGATGATTTCAAGTTCGAGGGCAGCCTAGGCAACTTAGCAAGACTATCTCAAACTTTTAAAAAAGGCCTAAAAATATAGGTTAGTGGTAGAATGCCCCTGGGTTCAATTTCCAATACAACACACACACACACTCAAAGAACACCCCTTGGATGGATGGAACTTAAACTGAATCTTGAAAAACAATGCAGAACTGGTAACTGCTCAGCCTCTCCACTCAAAACCATATCCTTCATGGTCCAGTACAACAGACTCCTTTTCAGAAGCCATACCTCCATATGCCAGGAAAACCTTAACTCTACATAACAGGAAACATTTAGTTTCTGTATTATTTTCTTCTCTTACTATTTACTTTTTTTACATCAATTTCCATTTTGTATTATGCCTATTTGGGTACTGACCTTGTCTCCTTTCCTAGATTAAAAATAGTTAATAGCAGGATTCATGATTGATTCATCATTGTATGCCCCCAAATTTTCCAGAAGTTGATCCCAAGAGGGGTTCAATGCTTACTTGTCAAATGAATCCATCAATAATGAATGAAAGGAGTGGCTGGGGTTGTTGCTCGATGGTAGAGCATTTGCCTAGCATGTGTGAAGCACTGGGTTCGATTCTCAGCACCAAATATAAATAAATGAGTAAAATAAAGGTCCATCAACATCTAAAAAAAAAAAACAAATGAATGGAGTGCTCACTTCAGCAGCATACATACTAAAATTGGAACAATACAGAGAAGACTAGCACAGCCCCTGCATGAGGATGACACACAAATTCATGAAGTGTTCCATATTTCTTTTTAATATTTCTGTACAACTCTCAAAAAAAAACATACGAATGAAGGGAACCAAGGAGAAGGCACAGAAGCTACAAATGAGCTGTCAAACAAAAGGGACACCAAGTCCATGTGCCTGTTGCCTAGACGGGTACGTGTTGAATTAAAAATGGGTATGACTAAGGACAGGCTATGGTGTGTGAATGTGACAAATGAAGAAGCACGAAACTATTGCAGGAGCAGGGGTCATAATATATACTGAAGTGCATGCATGAATACACACACACAAATTTGTTGACTGAATCACTCTGGCAATAGTACCCATCCACTATAGGTTGGAAGGAAGGGCAATTGAAAGAAGAAATAAAAGTGAACAGTATTTCATTTCTCCAAACATCAATCTTGTTCAACCTATGAGTCTAATTCAGAAGCAAGCCCAAAGTAGCCACTTAATAAATGTTCATTGAATTGAATATTTAATTCCCCATCTTTTCAGAGTAATACTAAATTCTTTCCCACTACTCATTAACTTAGGGAGTTTTCAATTCATAAACTAATAATGTTTTCTAAGGATTTCAAAGAGGCTAAATCACCATGAAAATTATCATTTCAACTAATACACATTATATTAATTGGAAGTTTAATTTTTCATGTCATGCTCTCCTAGTTGACAATATCCTTGTTATGTCATTAAACTATAATTGTGTAAATCTGCTTCAACAAACAATAACTGAACCATCAATAAACTATTATGGCTTCCATAATCCCTAGCAAAGATTAGTTTCAACATCATCATCATAAATTAGTGTAGACATGTCCCAAATCTCCTGTGAAACCCATGAATTAGGTTTGCATAGTCATTCCTGCATTTAAGTGTTCAATAGTTTCAGTCTCTAAAATTTAATCACACTGTTAGGAACCTCACAGGAAATGTGATCCCTTGTAAAACAGAGGATTTCAGAGACAAGATGAAAAGTCATTTGAAGTCATCAGGCCTTTGCAGCCAGGGTACACTGATTAGCAATAATGATAACTAAGCACTTTCACCTAAGAAATTATCAACTAAATTTAGAGTATCTATTGTATGGCATTTAAAATTTTTTGCTCAGTCCTAGACTTCTCCCTAATTACAATTTGTAATTTGTAGAACAGTGTAATAAGAAATCTGATGTCTGATTTTTTTTAAAGATTATTTTGAAAAGACAGACCATTTCAAGATTCTGTGTTTGATGTCTTCAGATCAGATATTCAGAATAGAGTTCCCCTTTACAAGTCAAGAAAATTATAAATCTACTTTCTTTTTTTTTTTTTTTAACCCAAGGGTGCTTTACCACTGAGCTACATCCCCAGTCCTGCTTACTCTATATTTTGAGACAGAGTCTCACTAAGTTGCCCAGGCTGGCCTCCAACTTGTGATCTTCCTGCCTCAGGCTCCCAAGTCACTGGGATTATAAGCATGTGCCACCATGTCGAGCTAAATCTACTTTTAAGAATGAACAGGTGCATACATTTTCAAGGGTTTACAACCCTTCTATCACCCATTCCTGGGTGCTACTTTAACATACACAGAGGAGTATTTTATCCACTTTCACAATAGATTACCTTTGGGTGCTTCAATTAGGACAAGTTACAGCAAAAATAAAAATAAGGGAGTTGGGCCAGGAGCAGTAGACATGCCTATAATTCCAGTGACTCAGGTGGCTAACACCTGAGGATTGCAAGTTTGAGGCCAGTCTCAGCAACTCAGTGAGGCCCTATCTCAAAAAGAAAAAAGGTCCAGGGATACAGCTTCATAGTAAAGGGCCCCGAGGTTCAATTCCCAGTATAAAAAAAATAAATAAGAAAATGTAGTGTAGGTGGTATAGCTCAGCGGGAGAGCGCTTGCCTAGCATGCATGAGACCCTGGGTTCAACAAGTAGGTATGATATGATGGGATGTATCTAGAGAATTCATGGATCGAGTCTCCACTTTGCCAGCTTACGTTGTAGGATATCGGACATCTTACTAAATCAATTTAAGTCTCTGTTTTCTCATCTATAAAAATGAAACTACAGCTTCCATTCCCAGCCCCATGCAAAAAAATAAATAAAAGTGAGAAATACATCCCTGTTTAACAAACTATTAAAACAAATCATTGAGATAACAAGTATGAAAGAAGCATGGATAGTGACAGACACATAGCAGGAACACAATAAAATCCTAGCTCATAAAAGGAAAAAGGGCAATACAGTCAGCTGGAGACCTGTAAAATCTAATCTGGCTGAACTTCTTTCTATATGACCATTTTCTCCTAAGAGGGGAAGTCAGCACCAGCTTAGTTGCAGTTGCAGACAAGTAAAAATTCAAGAGAGAGAATAGAAGAACAGAACAGAAGAAAAGCAAAAAATAGATTTCAACAGTGAGGTTGGGGGTCAAGAGGAGTTTATTTTACTCATAGTTACACATCTTTTAAGGTCAATAAAGCTTTTAGGATATAACACTATACGGGAGAGTATCTTCTTGACCTCAGGGTAGGAAGAGTCTTAAAATAAGTCACAAAAAAAGCATTAACCATAAAGAAAAAAAAGACCAATAAATTTCACTCCATTAAAATTAAGAACTTCTGCTCATTAAAAAACACCATAAAGAGAGAGAAATGGCAAGCCACAAAATAGAAGAAGGTATTAGCAACATACACATGTGACAAAGGACTTGTATTCACAGTGAATAAAGAACTTCTAAAAAGCAATAAAAGACACACGGCCCAATTAAAAGGTGTGGGGGGCGGGACTTGAACAAGAACTTCACAAATGAAGAAATCCAAATGGCTAATAGTTACACAAAAAGTTGTTCAACCTGATTACTAATCAGGTAAATTCAAAATTTACCAAACTGGCTAAAACTTAAAAGCTAACAAGATTGAAAGTTGGAAAGGATGATGGGACCTCATATTGCTGAATAGAGTATAACCTGGTACAACACTTTGGAAAACAGTTTAGGAGCTAGTAAAGATGAGGACAAGCATACCCTATGACTAGGGTAGCCATACAGCTCAGCCAAACCCAAATACTTTAAAGAACTAAAGCTGTTGTCATTACACTGGGACAATAGGCATAAACCAGGTTAAATGGTCACCCTGGGTATGAACCAACAATTACACTTCTAGGTATACACCCTAGAGAAACTTGGACACCAGATAACATGTATGGGAATAATTATAGCAAGTTTGTGCACTACTGCCCTGAGCCAGAAACAACTAAAACATCCAGCAACAATGGAATGAATGGTATAAAAATTATGTGTCCTCTTTCTCAAGTCTACTATAAGACAGTTATGAGAAGATTGTGGGAATTCAATAAAAATTTGTTTAAAGATGCATTAGAATAAGGCATTATAGAGAACTATCCCTTCATCCCATTTCTCCCATGCATGCATCATTTGCCCTTCTGCAAGGAATGACAGATCACATATCTCTGATAAAACAATTTCCTTTTTCTGAATACAAATGCAGGAATGCCCATGCACATGGAAAACCAAAGGTTGATTGTAAAGAACCACCTAAGAAACTAGCACCAGATCACTTAAGCTTGCTTGTTTTTGGACTGGGGATTGAACCCAGGGGCTTTGAGCATGTATGGAAGCACTTTACCACTGAACTACATCCCAATCTCCTTTTTATTTTGAGGCAGGATCTTACTAAGTTGCCCAGCCAGCCTCAAACTTGAAATTCTCCTGCTTAGCCTCCCAAACAGCAAGGAGTATACCACCTTGCGCAGCTAACTTAAAAGTCTTTTTCTAATTGGTATGTGAAAGTCCTAGGAAGTTTCTGAAGTACATTAAAATTACTTTATCAAACTTCCTCTACCTCACATTACTCACCCTATTTACTTTTCACTTATAGTATGCCTTTCATCTGACAAGTCTCCACCTTATCTTCAAAAATGAAGTAAACAGCAAGCATAAGGCCTTAGGTTCAATCCCCAGCACCACAAAAAAAAAAAAAAAAAAGGAAATGAAATAAACATATGGTATAACAGCAATAATATGCCATCCACTCTACTCAGAAGCCCTAGGTACAGCCAGAAGGCAAAACTTCTGCTGACCATGTCATCACCATCAGCCAGTCATCCACTAAATTCCTCCTTTAACATGAAAACCTTTCTCTGGGCAGTGACACATGTCTGTAATCCCAGCTACTCAGGAGACTGAGGCAGGAAGACCAGAAGTTCCAGGCTAGTCTGGACACCTTAATGAGATCCTGTCTCAAAATAAAAAATAAAAAGTGCTGGGAAGGTAGCTCAGTGGAGAGGGCCTGCGGTTCAATCCTCAGTACCAAAAAACATAATAAAGAATCTTACCCTTTGTGAAACATGCAATATTATCAATTTTTCTTAAAAACAAAGGACTCAAACTCATTTTGATACAAGTGTAAAAAACTTATGAGTAAGAACAAAATGTTTTATTCCAGGAATATGCCAAAAAAATCTAGGATACACAAGACAAGGAGAATGTACTTTAAAAAAAAAAAACTTTATTGAAACACCACACAACTAACACTACCCCAACACAATTCCCACTTGCTACTTCCACCTCCTGGACACATATGAAGGGACTTTATACACTCTTTACCTTGAATGTCCTGGCACCTCCGCCCCAAATATACTTGGTTCATGGTTCTCTTCTTTTTCCCCCACATTTGTAATCTTTAATCACGACTCCTTCAGAACTTCTAATACTCTATCACATTCCAACACCCTCTCCCAGTTCCAGGGCTCAAACTTCATGGTGTACAGGAGACCATTTGTAATCTGGCCCCTGCCATCTCCCACCATTCCCTGAACTCTGCCCATAAGAAAGTATCAGCAAATTTGCTGGGCGAGGTGAAGCACGCCTGTAATCCCAAACAGCTCAGAAGGCTGAGGCAGGAGTATCCCTAGTTCAAAAGCAGCCTCAGCAACTCAGCAAGGCCCTAATCAACTCAGCAAGACCTTGTCACTAAAGAAAATATAAAAAAGGGCTGGGGATGTTGCTCAGTGGTTAAGCACCCCTGGGTTCAATCTCTAGTACAAAAGAAAAAAATAAAAGAAAGAAACAACTAGCAAATTCAAAAATATGCAATGTCCTTTCCTAAGGTAGCCTATATGCCACTTCCTGGGACACTGTACTCCTCCCAGACTGCCCCACCTTCAAGACTCCAGTTCCAACAACTTTTTCTCACAAACTAACACCTTTCTGGTCCCATCCTCACTCTGGGCACAGTCCACCAAATTACATTCACCCAGACTTAATGCACAATCCCATTCAGAACTTCTTCACACCTGCAGACTTTTTCCACGCCCTGTACCCTGCACCCACATTATTTTCTGCTATTGAAGTATTTTTTTACAAGTTATAGCAGCCCCCTTCCTCTTCCTTCACATTTAAGCAAGCTCTACAGTCTTAGCATCCTCTTTTGGAAACTCTCCCAAGCATAGCTATCTCACCCTTCCATGTTTTTTAAAACTTTATATACTCCTGAGTTAGCAAACCTTCCTCCTATGTCAACACGTGGGTTCATATGCCTCTTTTCCCTTACAGCAATTGTATCTTCCAACATGGGTCAATACTCCCCCCAATCCAACACTTGCTCTGTAATACATTCTCAACTCTACACATCCACCACACCCCAAACCATCCTAACTCTGCCCGGAAATAACTGCAATCTTCCCCTTCTGCATTATTTCACCTGCCCTCACCATAGCCCTTCCCTTCCACATCTCCAAAATTACAACCCTCCCTACTCTCCGTTCTATACCTTTCTACACCTCCAGTTTCCCTCCCATATGCCCCTCACCAATCTTCCCCACTCCTCGTAGGCACCCCCCCACCACTTCTACTGGATCAATCCCACTCAGAAATCCCCTCCCAGCCCCCGCCTTCCCACTCCTCGAACCCCGCCCCCACCCGGCTTTGCCCCGCCCCACCTCAGGCCCCGCCCCTTGCCCTGGAGGCCCGGCTGAGGGGCGGGGCCTGTCCTTCCTCCCCTTTCCCCCGCCCCCTACCGTCACGCTCAGGGGCAGCCTGACCCCGAACGGCCCCGTGGTGACCCTCGCGCAGAGGCCTGTGGGAGGGGCGTCGCAAGCCCCTAGCCCCCCTGTCTATCCCCCTCCCGCCCAGTCTCCTCCCCCTGGGAACGCGCGGGGTGGGTGACAGACCTGGCCGCGCGCCACCGCCACCGCGCCTGCCGGGGGCGCTGTCGCTGCCTGAGAAAGAAACCGCGGCTGCCGCCTGGAGGAGGTGCGGTCGCCTCCGCCACCGCTGCCGCCGCCGCCAGGGGTAGAAGCTAAGCCGCCGCCATTTTGTGTCCCCCTGTTGTTGTCGTTGACATGAATCCGACATGACACTGATTACAGCCCAATGGAGTCTCATTAAACCCGAGCCGCGGCCCCGCCCCGGCGCCGCTCCATTGGATGAGACCACAGACACTTACGGCCACCCGTTGGCCTATGGGTCTGTCCGTCACCCACTCACTAACCACTCTGCAGCCCATTGGGGCAAGTTCCTGCCGGTCATCTCGCCTCCACATAGACACACCTCTCGACCCATCATCCCCCCTCCGGCACCACCCCGGGGGAGGGTCCACTGCCAGTACCAATCAACAGACCGCTGGGCCCGCCTCTTCCGGGCATCTATTGGTCCAGCCCTTTTTCTCTCTCCCAGACACCGCGCCACCTCTACTTCCACCTACCCGCCCCCTCTACCGCAAGAAATGGATTGGGTCTACTCGCGGCAGAGGCGCTTGTCCTCATTGGCTGAGGACAACGCCAATCAGGAGCCTTTTCCCTCTCCCCTCCCCCACTCAACCCCAAAGCCCCTAGCCCGCAGCTAAAGTTTGTGTGAGAGCTGATCGCTGGCGGCGGCCGCAGGATTTAGGGGTGGGCGCGGGCGGGCGCGCGCGGGCGGGCACGCGAAGTTAAAATTCGAGGTTCTCAGTCGCCAGCTCCCGCGGTGGAGCGCGCGGACGGGCGCGCCGCCTGGAGCGTTCCATCCCGCCCCCTCCTCCACCCTCTCTCCCGTCCCGTCCCGGGCGACTACTCGCCCGCCCCCTGGCTCGCATCCTCCCCCCACACACACCCCTACCCTGCAAGCCCCAGGCCGGGTGCAGACAGTACGATGTCGCTGCAGCCTCCTTGCCATCCCATGCCAAGGGGGAGCAAGCCCCTACCCGCCGGGCGTGCACATCCTCCCCCCAGCTCCACACTCGCCCGTGTCTGCAAGCACGTGCACCGTTCGCCGCTGCCTCCGGCCACCCAGGTCCCCGGCTAACCTCGCCTGCAGCCCGGCCAATCGCTCACTGCCCTTTGTTGCTGCAGCCCGGGTCTCCCCGCTGCCTTCCTCAGCCTCCGCCTCGTCCTTTGCCAGCCGCCCGGGTCCGCAGCGCCGCGCTCCCCCCGCCCGGGACCCACCGCCGCCGCCTCCTTCTCCTCCTCCGCCTCCTCCTCTTCGGCTCCGGGCTGCAGCGCACAGAGCCCGAGGCAGCGCCGCCCAGCCCCGCTCCCCCCGCGCCGCCCGCTAGCCCGCCCGGCCCGGCCGGGGGCGCAGCCCGGACCCCGCCCGCCCCAGTCTCCGCCCCAGGGGTACCTGCCTCCGCCCCGGGGGTCTCCGCTCGCCGCCCTCGGGAGAGGGCGGGGATGCCGGTGTCCACGGGAGGATGGGGACGCCAGGGCCGTTTGGGGCGGGTAGTGTGCCCTCCAGGGCTGGGACTGAGGTGCGGTCCTCACCAAAGCGCCCCCCTCCCGCCGTGGTGGGCCCCAAACTTCGTCCTTCGCCCAGGCCTTGTGCCCTCAGGCAACCGCGGCAGTTTTGGGGTGGGGGACGCCTTGGGAGCTGTGTCTACCCTGATCGGGAGGAAGAGGGAGCAGTGACATTCAGCGACTGCGGACAGGGCACGGCGGCGGCATCCTTGGGTGGGAGTGGGGATGTCAGACGCGGACTGGAGGGGGAAGCTACCCCTCAAGATGCCCTCACCCGACCTGCGAGGAGCCAGCGAGCTCTCAGCCACGTTCAGGGTGCTTCTTGGGCTGTGCAGCCGGCTAGCAGAAAGGCTGGGGTGGGGGGAAAACTGCTGGGGGGCCCTTCCCCCCTTTCCTCTAGCCTGCACTTCAAGGAAGGCTGATGGCGAAGTTCGGTTTTCCAGGCTTCCCCTGGGCCCCCAGAGTTCCTGAGGCCCACATGAGGGAGGTTGAAGGATCCTCTGGCTGCCCAGAGGAGACCACTCTGAAGCTGCCCACATGCCTCCCAGCGCCCTCCGAACTCTGAAGAGAGTACCCCTGGCTCTTCCCGGATATGGGTGGGATAGTGGCAGGGGAGACTTAAGAATATGGAAAAGGTAGACTTGAGAAATGGCTCCTACAGAGTTTGAACGCGAAGTTTCCCTTCCTAGGCGCGCCATTTCTTTGAGTGGGGGAGGAGAACCATGGCTCTGAAAAAGAACCAAGTTTCAGGCATGGTGGCCTGGATAGAAAACCACCTGTTGCCTGAAGTCTGTCCCTGGAGTCTGGGCGGTCTTGGTCCCTGGTGGGGTGATTCGGGGAGAAGAGTCCACGGTCTCCCTGCCCTGGTTGACTCACACATCTTCATGCCACTGACACTTAGCAGCAACATCTTCAACTCCTCATTAGAAACCACTGTACAACTAGGTAGGTACTTTGTTAGAGCAACTTATCTTAATTCTTATCTTAGACAAACAAAGCAAGCAACACAGCCCTGTCATCAAATACAGACCACAATACACATTTCACTTTTTAAGGATGGTTTGCTACTTTGGGGCATAGGGTTCCCCTACTTTTTTGCTTCTTGGCAGCAAGATGAGAAAGAAGCCAAGACAAAGGGCAGAGTTGGATGAAAGGATAGAAAAAGGGAGAGGGGAAGCAGAAGAGTTGAAATACTACACTCAAAAGTGTCACTGGTTCCATTATAAACCCTTTTATAGGTGTTTTATTACTTGCTTGTTAGTTTTTAAAACACAACCCTCTTTAGATTAAATCTTGGTATTCACAGGCTCAACCCAGGGAAACAAAACACAGGGAAAGCTTCACCATCCCCTTGACTACTTTTGAGTTACATTACAGATAAAACAAACAGCAGGTTGGGTTTCCTAAATCTCTCCCCACCTCTTTCACTTAGTATCTTCAGTAGCTTGCTCAGGTGAATTTTTACAAGCCATTAGTTTATAATTCAGTTTAGTTCATTTAGGTATTTCAAAGAGAAGGACATTTATAAGGTGTGCTTTTTTTATAATGCAGGTGCTGGGATTTTTATTCTCCAAGAAATTACTATGTAAACTTAAGAATCCTGGCAGACTCTTTAGCCTTAATGTTTTTTTTTTTTTTCTTATGGTCTGCCCACGTGTACTTTATTTTGTAAATTACATTCGAGTCTCAGACTGCATTTTATCTCAAGCAATAAAAATAAACCATGTCTTAATTAAAAACAAGTTTTAAAACCTCAAATCTGTACACTCAAACTAAAATATGTAAAAGAAGCAACTAAGAACAAAAAAGCCCAAACATCCACATTTAAGATGGCTGCATCCAAAGTGGGGGACTTATGGGCATCTAACAGTCATTATCACTAATGAGTTATGCACAAGGATTTCCAATGCATCAAGAATGAAGAGACTTAGAGAGAAATGGGTCATGGGGCTGGTGTGCAGCTCAGTGACACACTGCTTGCACAAGGCCCTGGGTTAGATCCCCAGAGCCACAAAAAAAAAGAGAAATGGGTCGTATTTGCCTAAACTTGTACTCTTGTAACTCCAGGAGCTGGCAAACATAGAAGACAGAAATCTCTTTATCCAACATCTTGATTTTTTTTTTTAAGGTTCTATTCTTAACAAAGTTCTCTAACGGGTGTGGTAAAGACGGGAAATCTAGCTTTCCCCTTGATATTCCCTTCTAGGGTTACTTGTCCTTTGAGAAATCTGGCTCTTCAGATAAGTGGGACTGAAAAGGATAACAGAGACCCAGCCAGAGATACTTAATGCTTACTCCTAAACCTCTCTCTTATCTGTGGTATCTCAGGTCCTCTGCTGAGCGAAACAGCTCAATTAAGACGTTAACCTAGAAATAGCTTGAATTGAAAACCAAGCACGGTGCAAATTTTGCAAGCTGACCGGAGCTAGAGGATTACAAATCAAGAAGCTCATTTTAGCTAGAGTGTGCCTGTAATCCCAGCTACTGGGGAGGCTAAGGCAGGAGGACAGCAAGTTTGAGACCAGTTTCAGCAATTTAGACCGTGTCTCAAAAAGGGTTGGGAATGTAGCTCCATGGTAGAGAACTTGCCTACCATGTGCAAGGCCCTGGGTTCAACCCTAAGTACTACAAAAATTAAATAGAAGCTCAATCTGTCTTGGCCCCCATCACTGTTAGACAACTGTCACCAGCAACCAGTAGCCAAGACTACTGATCCCTCATTATACTGTTCAATGTGGCCTACAGATCACTGGAATCAGATTATCCTTGGAATCTGTGTTTCACATACTCCCTTGGCCCTGCCCCAGAGGTTCAAATTCAGGAGGGCTCCCAAACATTTTTAGCCCACAACTTGTCTTGAATCTTAAGATCCTTGAGTCTGTGAACCATTGGCCTAAACTGAATCCTTCTTCCCCAGCTAAAAAGAAAGTATTTCTTGGCTAGAAGGACTGAGACTGAAGATGATTCCATGGAATGACCTATTTGTTCTTGAGTTCTGAATAAAGAGAAAGTGCAAAACAGGTGCAGGAGGGAGCCAGAGGATTTGATCTTTTGGGTTTGTTTACTTTCTCAGGCAAGTCAATCAAACAGCCTGATAAGAAATATCACATTTACAGATGCCCTAACAAGTCCATATGAAGGAAACTAGCTAAGGAGGCAGTAGGCAGGGACCCTGGACTTATTTATCCAGGTCCCAGCCATAATGAATTCTATTTACATTCAATTAGTCACACACACACACACACACACACACACACACACAAATAGTAGGAGTGTACTCCTTTCCAACTGCCACATGGAATTTTCTCCCAATACTGATTAGAAACCATCCCTACCAGGTCACAATGACTGGTTTCTTTAGTCAAAGGCACAGCAGGTAGAGGATGATCAGTCAAACCATTAAATTAGCTAGCACATTCAAGCTCTCCCTCTCTGTAGGAACAGCCCATGCCCCATCCCTGGCCCCTTATTTTTTATGTTGAGACAGGGTCTCCCTCAATTGCCAAGGCTTGCCTCAAACTCATGATTCTCCTGCCTCAGCCTCCAATTCACTGTGGTTACAGGCAGGCACCACTGCAACTGGAATCCTTTTGTTTTTGAAACTCAAAGGTCAGAGGGCCTTATATTGATCATCATAAAATAGTCTTAATAAGGACTCGGTTTTGCTGGGTGCAGTGGCACATGCCTGTAATCCCAGTGGCTCAGGAGGCTAAGATAGGAGGAACACAAGTTCCAAGCCAGCCTTAGCAACTTAGTGAGATCCTGAGCAACTTAGCAAAAATCTTATTTTGTCCCAAAATAAAAAATAAAAAGGGCTGGGGATGTGGTTCAGTGGTTAAGCACCCCTGGGTTCAATCCCTGGTACAAAAAAAAAGGCTCAGTTTTTTACCTTCAGCCTGTACCAAAGAAAATTTTACCCTAATATTTGATTTAGTACTGTTCAGTTTTTAATGTTCTAAGTCAATAAAACTTCAAAAAGAATTTGAGGAAATTGACTTTTAATTTTTTAAATATGAACATTTTCTATGGACACAATACCTTTAGTTCCTTTATTTACTTATTTTTATGTGATGTTGAGGATCAAACCCAGTGCCTCACACCTGCAAGGCAAGTGCTTCACCACTGAGCTACAATCACAACCCCAAGAGTATTTTTAAAAAGAACTAATGGGGGGACTGGGGTTGTGGCTCAGTGGTAGAGCGCTTGCCTGGCATGTGTGAGGCACTGGGTTCGAGTCTCAGCACCACATATAAATAAATGAATAAAAAAAAAAAAAGAACTAATGGTCATCTACTATCTGCATGATTTCATGGAATAAAAGACATTTTAACCAACAAAATAGTAAGCTGGACAAGCTCTTCAAACTAGGATAGCTCTGCCTTGAAACAAGAATAGGCAATTTTATATCAACATCAACACGTTCATTTTCATTTCAACGTAGTCGCTGAAACTCTCTGGGTTGGCTACCTGACCAGAGTACATTTAGAAATTACTGGACTACTTTATATTCTTCCAGGGATAAGAAAGTATAGGTCAATGTCAATCTAACCACTAACAGTTTTCTCCAGTGTGCACAATTCAATGTGTTTATCTAATTGAAAGGTTTTTTTCCTTATTTTATATTGAAAAAAAATATACCCTCGGGGTCAATGACAAAGGAATATGGAAAAGAACACCAAATTAAGAGTAGGACGGGAGCTAACGATGTAGTTCAGTGGTAGAGCACTTGCCTAGCATGTGGGAGGACCTGGGTTTGATACCCAGCAATGAAAAATAAAAAGTAGGGCACCCAGATTTATTTTTATCCATCTCTGCCACCAACTAATGTGTGTCCATAGACCAATCACTAGGATTCTTTTTCTTTTCTTTTTTCCTTTTTTTTGTACTGGGGATTGAACCCAGGGGCACTTTTTACCACTGAGCCACATCCCCAGCCCTTTTTATATTTTATTTTGAGACAGCATCTCACTAAGTTGCTTAGGGCCTCACTAAGTTGCTGAGGCTGGCCTTGAACTTGTGATCCTCCTGCTTCAGCCTCCCAAGTCATTGGGTTTACATGGCAGTTAACCCCATGTGGCTAGTTTATATCCTCTGAGTTTAACACAGCACCTGACATGTAATAGATGCCCAATAAATATTTGTTAGATTAATGAATGGATTTAATCAATGGAGTTATTGCACATCTTTTCTAAAGGCTTAACCAAGCCTCAAATCCTACAATTTATTTAAATAGTAACTACTGCCAGGCAAGGTGGCACATGTCTATAATCGCAACTACAGTATAATCCCAGGTAATATGTAATCTCAGCTACTTAAGAAGTTGAGGCAGGAAAATTCCAAATTCACCACCAGCATTGGCAATTTATCAAGTCCTTGTCTCAAAATAAACAGAGCTGGGACTTAATTCGGTAGTAGAGCACCCCAGTACCTTATCTACAAATCTCTATTAACTTACCCTGTGGTTCACAATAGGTCAGTATTTTTGTATGTAAGGTGACTGGGGCTGAGGATATGGCTCAGTTGGTGGAGTGATTGCCCCTCACATTTACAAGGCCCTGGGTTTAATCCCCAGCACCACCACCAAAAAAAAAAAAAAGTAAAGTAAAGTGACTAAAGATGATAAAAGAGTTCAACTTTTCAATGACTTTCTTTTTTTCTCCTCACTTTTTAACTATAAAATTTTATACCAATTTAGCATCAAAGTGTATAAAAGAAAAAAGAAAAGAAAAACAGTTGTAGGTACTAACAGTGAAAGATCATATTTTAGCATGTATTCTTTGAGTTTTTTACCTGAGTCAAATACCTTTTGTGACTCCAGGTTGGGTTAATTTTTTAGCTTAGGAAGCTAGTATAGTAAAAATAACTTACTAGAATGCTGAGCCTCCTCAGATGGTTCTCAAGTATCATAATCATTCCACATCTGGAAATATTTCATTTTTTTCAACAGAATTGCAGACAGGGGGTCTAAATTTGCTTTTCCGGCTATAAGGTGCCTAATGCAGTCAGCATTACATCATTCAAGTTAGCAAGTTCACTGCTGAACTTCAAGTTGAAGTTCATCTTTCAAGTTTCATCCCAAGGACAGTCCACGGGATCAGACTGGTGAGCCATTTCCCAGCTTGATACATCTCTCAGTAACAAGAGATTGCTTATAGGAGGACATGGTTCAGCTTCACATAACTCATCTGTAGAATCCTTCAGGGGCAGGGCTGGGATTGGTTCATCTTTATATTCCCCAAAGTGCTTTGTACACAGTGGTAGTAAATGATGGTGAGTAAAATAAGGGTCTGTTACCTATCTGCTTATCTAATATCTATCTTTTTTAACTCACAAATTAGACTTTAAACCTCATACGCTTAAAGATTTCATTGTAAAGCTGGACATAGTGGTACATATCTGTAATCCCAGCAACTTGGGAGGCTGAGGCATAGGATTGCAAGTTCAAAATCAGCCTCAGCAATTTAGCAAGGCCCTGAGGAACTTAGCGAGACCCTATCTTATTGTAAGTATTCATTGAATAGCATTCTTGATCTCAGAAAGGGAAAAGCTATAGCTGGTTTTTGTTTGTTTGTTTGGTACTGGCAATGGAACCCAGGAGTGTAGAAATGTTTCCCACTGAAACATATCCCCAGCCCCTTTTTTATTTTTTATTTTGGGATAGTTATTTTAAGGCCTCTCCAATTGCTGAGGCTGGCCTCAAACTTGTGGTCCTCTGGCTTCAGCTTCCTAAATCAATGGAATTACAGGTATGTGCCACCACAGCCAGCAAGAATGCTCTGTCTAGAGGAGCTCTTCTCCCACAATTATTTCAGCTGACCCCTTCAGGAGTTTGCTGCCTATTATTCTGCTCAGTGTACCTCACTTTGGTGGTTGATATGATCTGGCATATTTACTAGGGAGTAAGATCTTCTGTTTTCTTTCAATTCCAGTGCCATGCATAGAGTGATAATCCTTAGTAAACAGTTGGCAATGGTTGCTAGAATTTACTTCCTGAATTAAAACTGATGACCTGAGCCAGGCACAATGGCACACACCTATAATCCCAGTGACTCAAAAGGCTGCGACCGGAGAATGGTGAGATTAAAGTCAGCCTCAGCAATTTAGTGAGGTCCTAAATAACTTAGCAAAACCCTGTCTAAAAATAAAACGAAAAGGTCTGGGGATGTGACTCGGTGATTAAGTGCCCCTGAATCCAAATCTAGCAAGGGGGGAAGAAAAAAACAATGACCCAAAATAACAACTCCAAGTTCAGTTTACTCATAGTTTGTAGTGCCTCTACAAACTTTAACATTGACCAAATATTTCCAATGTTCCCTGAATTTCTTGGCCCTCCTCTCCATTATGTTAGAACAATGTGGCCAATTTTGGCCAATAGATAACAAGATAGAGTGATGTGTGTTACTCCCAGTCCAAGAAGTTAAGAACCATAGTGAGTCAATCTCCATTTTTTTTTTCTTTTTTCTTTTTTTATCTTTGGTAGCATCTCAGAAGCTGTGTGTTCCAGATGACAAGCTACATGTTGGCCAAGCTGCCATTATCCTGGACCCCTGGATAACTGAATGAAGCAGACTCCCCCTATTTGCTTTGACATGTTAACAGGAGAAATTCTGCCTTGGATCTGTGCAGAGCCCTTTTTACAATTTCTCAGCCTAGTTTTAGAGCTCTAAGAAACAGCTAATGACCTAGGAGCTGATTTATAAGGTGGCAAAGGGAAGTACACTTTATTCTTGTCAATTAAAGGAGTGGGGGAATGACGTTGGCATGTTGTTGTGTAATTCTGTGGCTCCACTCAAAACCTCTAAGGATAAATAGTGTGGGAACTCAGGATGCTGAAGAGGACTGAGGGAACATGTTTGCTGAACATGGCTTTAGAGTGTTTGGTGTAACATTGTTATTAATAATAGCTAACACTTATGGAGTACTTACAATGCTAAGTGATTTCCCTGAATTGGCTCATTTGATCCTGACAACAATCCTGTTTAAATACTGCTATTATCCCCTATTTTACAGACAAGGAAACTGTGGCCCTGAGGTGTTGAACAATTGGCAGGAGGTCAGAAATGCCAGCCAGACTCTTCATTCCATCCGTTTGCCCCTCAATGAGGTCTGAACTCAAAGTCCAGGCCTGAAGCAGCTACTTCCTGAGAGTGGCCTCAGGACAAAAGCAGTCCTAGGAGTCCATGACCTTGCCCAGGCACCAAAACTGGAGGCCCTCAATGGAAGAAGCAGCTGGCACCACCAAGGACGGGGAGGCACCAAGATGGGAGACCAAAGAGGGCGAAATAGCATCTGGATCAGAGGGAAGGAATCCTGGCACTTCATGGATTCATGGATGAGAGAAAAAGTGTAATTGGCAGTAACTGAAGAAAGAACCATCTCAGGCTAAGCCTATGAGAGTCCTGGAGCTGCAGCCTAGAAGGACACTGGAAGGACCACTTTCTGGCCAGCAAAAGCCTCACATTTAATTCGTACATGAATCCTTTTACAGAGCTGGGGCGGGAGGCTGAGGCTGGAGGATTCCAAGTTTAAGGCCAGCCTGGCAATTTAGCCACACCCTCAGCAACTTAGTGGGACCCTGTCTCAAATAAAAAATAAAGACTGGGGATGTAGCTCAGTGGAAAATCATCCCTGGTTCAATCCCCAATTAAAAAATGATTCTTATTATTTTCCATACAAGGGTGAAGTGAGCAAGGACACCACTGCTGGCCCTGGGGGCAAGGCTGGAGTCGGGGATCCACTAGGTGCAAGCACCATGGCTGCTACCCTTCTCTCCTCCAGCTCCCCCATCTCTTGCCATCCTTTGCCATCCCCCTCCCCTGCGCACCACCAGGCCGCCCATGCTCTTTGCCTTTGTCATTCTGCATCCCACAGTGCCAGCTAAGTCACTCAGCTGTCACAATGAGGCCTGGAGCTGCAGGGTACAAAATAACTCCTGGGAGACCTCCCCAAGGCAGGGGGCCGGAAGGCCAGGCCTTTGGGAGGGCAAAGAGGACCAGCTGCATCTCACAAGTTTTCCAAATTAGCCAGGCCGTTGTTTTTCTTTTAATTTTTGTGTGAATTCAAGAATAGATCGCGGATGTCTTGGCAGTGTGTGAATGAGACCCTCACTGAAAGAATTCACCTTGCAGAAGGGCCTCTGTCAGGCACACAAAACTCCAAGTAAAGCAGGATTTGCTCAACGCCTCCAACTGCGCTCCAGGGGCACCCTGCACTCCCTTCCCAGGAACCCTCACCGAACCTTCCTGCTGGCCAGGCCTGACCCCCCCGCCCAAGGAGAGCAGAGCAGAGCAAAACAGTGGCCTGCAAGAGAAAGGCAGGGAAGGCAGGGCAGAAAGCTCTGCAAACTGACAGGCTCTTTCCTGGCCAGGGTCCCAGCTGGCAAGCCCTGAGGCCATCAACAGCCCAAACCTCAACAATCGAGCAGAAGGGTCATTTCAGTGATGGTGACCCCAGACCTTTGTTACTCTGTTACAAAGAGCAATATGTGGATCTTGTGTATTAGTGTTGCTTTTGTTGAAATGTCACATCCAACTCCTTCCTGCCACCTTTCTCAATCTGATTAAGCCTCTGAATAGGCAGAGGCAGCGGAGGCCTCTTGGATTTGGGTCTGCTGTGTAAACCCAAGGACTAGAAGCTGCAAGGAACCCTCTGATTGCACTAGCTAATTTTTTTTTTTTAAAACAGTACAGAGGATTAAACCCAGGGACATTCTATTATTGAAAATATATTTTGAGACAGGGTCTCACTAAATTGCCCAGGTTTATCTGAACTTGAGATCCTCCTGCCTCAGCCTCCCAAGCAGCTGGGATTATAGGCCTTCATTACTGTCCAGCTCTGCCATCAGGTCTGAAGAGTAATTTGGCAACATTTATCAAGACTCTTAAAAATGCTGCAAGCAGGGTTGGGGTTATAGCTCAGTTGGTAGAGGGCTTGCCTCGCAAGCACAAGGTCCTGGGTTCGATCCCCAGCACCACAAAACAAAAAACAAAAATGCTGCAAGCAGATGGGCTTTAGAGCAGAGGTTTGGTGGCACAGCTGACCTGGGTCTGTGTCACCATTCCAGCTCTGTGCCCCAAGACAAATCACTTCACCTCCTTTGAACCCCTTTCCTCAGCTACAAAGCGGGGGCGCTCCTCCCTACCTCAAGGGTTATTGTTGAGCATGAGGAGAAAAAATAACAGCCTGCTTAACAAGTTACGTGGTTGGTGTCACAAATCTGCTTCTCTTTCTCCTTGGCTCAGGAATCTGGACTCTCCCAAGTTTTGGGGGATGAAACCAATGCACCATCATAAACACGTGGAAACAACCACCCAGTAAGTGGGGAAAAGTACCCACCTGATTAGTGTGTGGTGGTGGGAGTTGGAGGTAACTGGGAATCAAACCCAAGGGTGCTACCACTGAGCTATACCCCTAGTTCTTTTTTAATTTTATTTTGAGAGAGGGTCTTACTAAATCACTGAGGCTGGCCTCAAACTTGGATCCTCCTGCCTCAGTCTCCTGAGTCTCTGGGATTACAGGCATTTGCCACCACACTTGGCCAACATGATTTCATATGTATACCCCATAGATAGCATGTGCTCTACTTTGCTTTTTTCACTTAACAGTATGACATTTTGGAAGTTTTAAGTATGTGTGTAGGATCAATTCCAAGCAGTGGAATTGCTGGGTTTCAGAAGTTTATTTTTGGAGTTTTTTTTTTTTCTTGTTTTGTTTTTTGTTGTGGGGAGGGAGGGTTGGGGATATTAAACACACAGGTTTTAACACTTTTTAACAGGTTTTTACACTCCCAGTCCCCGGGATATCTTTTTTTATTTTTGGTACTGGGGATTGAACCCAAGAGTGCTTAACCACTGAGCAACATCCCCAGTCCTTTTATATTTTATTTTTGAGGCTAAATTGCTTAGGGCCTCTCATTACATTGCTGAAGCTGGCTTTAAACTTACCATCATCCTGCCTCAACCTACTGAGTTGCTGGGATTACAGGCATGTGCTACTGTGCCTGGCCAGGATGTGCATTTTTAATTTCAAAGTTTTAGCCAATTTTTCCTTCAAGGACATTGTTCCAAGGCACACCTCTCAGATAGGAGACAGCAATTTTACCCAACCTTCTCCAATAGCATCATCAACCTTGGTGATAGAAGTATTCCATTGAAATTTCAATTTGCCTTTCTCTTGCTAGGAAGATGGTTGTGCTCCTTTTCATATGTTTAAGACTCATTTGTATTTCCTTTTCTTAAACAGTCTACGCAAGTAGACTTGACCTCAGCTCTAATGGCTCTGTTTTTACATAGATTTAGCCCTACAACTGACAAATATGCAAATGTTTTTCCTTATTTCTGAGTTTTTTGTTGTTATTACTGGGGAGCGAACCCAGGGGGACTTTACCACTGAGCTACATCATAGATTTGGGGATTTTTTTGTTTTAA
The DNA here is from genome assembly GCA_020662805.1 of Glaucomys volans. Classification (NCBI taxonomy): domain Eukaryota; kingdom Metazoa; phylum Chordata; class Mammalia; order Rodentia; family Sciuridae; genus Glaucomys; species Glaucomys volans. Next base: position 193,113 of record JAJEJO010000933.1, on the reverse strand, counting down.
TATTTTTAGTTGTAGATGGACACAATGCCTTTATTTTATTTATTTATTTTGATGTGGTGCTGAGGATCAAACCCAGTGCCTCATATGTACTAAGGCAAATGGTACAACCCCAGCCCCCTAGGTCCTTTTTTTGTATTTAATTTTGAGACAGGGTCTCACTAAATTGCCCAGGTTGGCTTCAAATTTGCCATCTTTCTGCCTCAGCCTCACAGTCACTGAGATTACAGGTGTGTACCTGTACACACCTGTACCTGTACCTTTTGACTTTCTTTTTTTCCAATAAACTTTTTTAATCAAAAAAAAAATTTAATTCAAAATACATATTGTCGCTGGGCATGGAGGCACATGCCTGTAAGCCCAGTTGCTGGGGAGGCTGAGGCAGGAGGAGCACAAGTTCAAGGCCAGCCTCAGCAATTTAGTGAAGCCCTAAGCAACTTAGCAAAGCCCTGTCTCAACATAAAAATGAAAAGGGATGGGGATGTAGCTCAGTGGTAAAGTACCTCTGGATTCAATCCCCCATAGAAAAAATAAATTAAAAAAAAATTGTGCAGACTCCCCGTAATTGCTTTCTGCACTGACATACTGCATTGTTGCAGCCCATTGACTCTTCTTTATCTGAGCTCCTTCACTATCTAGTTCACCATTCGAACCCTAAAGAGGCACCAATAGGTAACTAACTCTTGTAGTTCCATTTTGTGAGCAGCACCAAGAACTTGTAGTCTCCTAGGTAAATCTGCATAGTACTCAAGGAAAAACATTTCCCAATTCTACCAAGTTCTGCCACAAAACAGTCATGTTTTGTGACAAAAAATAGAGTGAATATTCGAAGTATTAACCCAGCATCATAGGTCAGCAGCCTTAACATTCAAGGGTGCAAGGTTATAGACAATTTCACCCCAGCCATCACAACCCCACCTCCCAGCAACCAACCCCAACACCCTCCCAGCCCCAGTTAGACTCACTGTGTTCCTCCCCTGTGGCCGGACTGAGGCAAAACCCCAGCCATGGATCCTGAGGCAGCTTTTGAAGACCCTTAACTTCTCTTCTCAGAGCTTTAGGAGAAAAAAGGAAGGCTCCTTTCTAACCGGAAAGAACAGGGTGGCCCAGGTTGTGTTATGCAAATAATTAACTCTAATCTATGGAAACTTCAGAGCATTCCTGACCTCACCAGGAGGAACTAAGAAAAAGAAAATGTAAAGTGAGAAAGCACAGAATAACTTCCATCCTCTGTGAGCGGTGGACTGGGCTAGGTTTTGCTGCCAGGATTGCATAGATTGCTCGATTTTCAGGGGCAAATTTGGGCAGAGGTGAAGGTGAAACCTTTTTTCCCAAACTAATTTCATTTTGGGGCTTGGCCACTGTATATCATCTTCTAAGAGACACATTCCATGAGTACATCCATTGTTGGAGCAAGGGACATCATTGTGGCACTAGGAGGGCTGCATTCAGGCACCCAGCGCTGCTCTCCCTGTGCGTATGTTTAGCCCTCTCCTCCCAGAGCTCCAGGGAGCCCCTCCAACCAATCACTGCGGTCATTCCTTTCCATATCTTAAAAGGCATTCTTATTTTTTGATTTTGTATCCAGAAAATCTTGTCAAATGTACAGAAAAGTTCCAAAAACACTTCAATAAACTCCCATACACTCCTCGCCTAGATTTAACCAATTGTTTGTGATTTTTGTCATATTTTCATCATCATTCCATATATATTATATAATATTATTATCTTTGTAATGATCCAATTGAAAACAAGTTGTAAACTTTCACCTCTAACTAGTTCCATCTTCCCCTGCTAACACTAAGAACATCTTAAATAATCACAGTACAATTAATAAATTTAGAAAATTTAACATTGTTAAATTGCTGTTACTTATCTGAAATTCATATTCAAATTTCACTAATTGTTCCAATAAAGTTCTTTATTGTTTTTTCTTCCCTAGATCAGGATCCAATCCGGAATCATATGTTATATTTAGTTGTCTTGTTTTCTTAATTTCCTCTAGAAGAATTCTTCAGCCTTTCCTTGTCTTTATGACCTTGATTTTTTTTTTTCTTTTTTCTTTTTTCTTTTTTTTTTTTTTTTTGTGCTGGAGATCCAGCCAGAGCCTCCTGCAGGCTTGACAGTTCATTTTGAAATAAAGTCATATTTTCTAGAGACCAGGTCTCTCTTATTCTCTGTTGCATTCTGTGTCTATCAACAATCCTTGAGAGCTGGGGAGGTGGGGTGGGCAGATACCTCAGTGGTAGAGTGCTTGCCTAGCATGTGTGAGGCCCCGGGTTTGATTCCCAGCACACACACAAAAAAAGAATCAGTATCTAGCAACACTCAGGAACCATTTGGGAAATACTGGTTGACTCATCCAATTAATGTAGCCACCAAATCAATGTGGTTTTCCCAATTCAGGTCTTATATGGGAAATAATTTAGGTTAACATTAGTTACTGTAAATACTGAGAGATACAGAAATTCAGGCATTACAACTTTACAAAATTTTCTTATATGAATAATTTGTGTCTCAGTCTTCCAGTGATCCCAATATCTGCCACCTTTGCCTGGAACCCTATTTGAGCATTGGTGCATTTGAAGGTGGAAGGGTGGGGCGGAGTTGGTCAAGTGCTGAGCTCTGGATTTCTCCTTCCAAAAATGAAGCCAAAGGCAGGGTTGGGTTTTCAGGCACTCTAATAAAGGACACGTCTGAACCCACAGAAACTGATGCAGAACCCTCCAGTTGCTCTTTCCATCTCACAGTACAGTCCATCCAGGCCAGCCTGACCTTCAGGACATTGGGCCATCTAGACCCCACCCGCCTCTCCAGGCTCAGACACTCCCTCTGAATTGTTCTCCTACCAGGATCAGCACTTTCTCCACCCCTACTGGGAATTTTGATGGTTGGTAAATAGAGATTAAAACTCACAGAGAATTAAAGTTATTCACATCATAATGAAATACCAGTTTTAGCTTATCAGACTGATAAAGATGGGGTAGGTTAATTACACCCAGGAATATGGCGAAAGAAGTACTTTCATATGCTGTTTATGCGTTTCTCAGCACCTGTTTAAAGTTAATATGCCTTTGCCTGGGGACCAAGCAGTTCTGCTTCTGAGGTCCTTTCCTATAGAAATACTTGTACAATATAGAAATATGTAAAACATGTACACTGCAACCTTGTTCATAGCGGTGAAAGGATGGGAGGTTGGCCACTCAACTGTCCACCAGCAGGGGCTAGTTAAACACATTACGGCACAGCACATGGTGTAGAGTAATCCTGCTGTTAGAAAAACAAGGTAGATCTGCTCCAACTAGTAATATAGAACCTAAGATACAAGGTTTAATGGAAAGAGCAATTTGCAAAACAGATGAAATAGTTATTAATATTGTGAAAATATTAATTAGTTTATGTTAACATAGCACAAAATCTGAAAGGATCTATACCAAACTATGAACAATTATTATATTAGAAATGTGGGATTAAGGGAAGCTTTCACATTCTTTGCTCGAAATATTTGTGATTGTTCAAATTTTTATAAGAAACATTATTTGAAAATCAATAAAAGATTTTAAAAGATAAATTTAAAAATTTTAAGATTTTATAATCAATAAAAGATTATAAAAGATCAGTCTAGAGAATGGTAGTAAGTGGGGTCAGGCAGTTGGCAGGGGATACAGATGTGACAAGACTAACCATATGTTAGCAAATGCTGAAGTTATGCAAGGGGACACAGGGATTTGATGTATTCTCTACTTTTGTATATGTTTAGTTTTTCTTTTTTTTTTTCTTTTTCTTTTCTTTCTTTCTTTTTTTTTTTTTTTTTTTTTTTTGGAACCAGGGATTGAACTCAGGGACACTCGGCCACTGAGCCACATCCCCAGTCCTATTTTGTATTTCATTTAGAGACAGGGTCTCACTGAGTTGCTTAGGGCCTCGCTAAGTTGCTGAGGCTGGCTTTGAACTCGCAATCCTCCTGACTCAGCCTCCCAAGTCGCTTGGATTACAGGCGTGTGCCACCACGCCCGGCTTGTTTAGTTTTTCTTTAATAAAAAATTTTTAAAAGGTAAACTGGGGATGTGGCTTTTTTTTGGCGGAGGGTACTGGCAATTGAACCCAGGGGTGTTTAACCCCTGAGCCACATCCCCAGTTCACCTTTTATCTATTTTATTTTATTTTATTTATTTTTTTATTTTATTTTTATTTTTTGCTTTGAGACAGGGTCTCAGTAAGTTGCTTAGGGCCTCTCTAAGTTGTTGAGACTGGCTTTGAATTTGCAATCCTCCTGCCTCAGCCTCCCAAGTCTCTAGGATCTCAGGTGTGAGTCAACCCACCTGGCAGGATATGGCTCTTAGTAAAGCATTTGCCTCACTTGTGCAAGGTCCTGGGTTGGATTCCTCCACACTGCAAAACAAAACAAAACAAAAAGTTTTAAAGACCAAATACCCCCGGGGATATATAGAGGAAAAGTCAGTTGCTAAAGAACTGAGTTCTACAAAGTTCTTCAAACATCTAAGTTTAGGTTTTAGTACATATAGAATGAAGTTCATTATCAAATTCTTAAAATATAAAAACTGATTTTTAGAAAGGTTACTTTGCATTAGTTCAGTTAGAGAAGATCAGAACTAAAAAGTTCCACAGCTACAGGATGGTAGCAATAGGCAGGAAGGGACAGGCCAGATAGAGGTGAGATGGAGGTGGAATGGGAAAAGTCACAGTACCCGTCTGGCTGGGAGGAGGTGAGAGAGGAGTCCCAAGTAATGCCTTAGGGGCTGAGGTCTTGGCTCAGTGGTAGAGCGCTTGCCTAGCTATGTGTGAGGTACTGGGTTCGATTCTCAGCACCACATATACATAAATTTAAAAAAAAAAAAAAAAGTCATGCCTTAGTCCTTCTTCAGAGAACCCAGAAGGCTGGTGGGGTCCTCAACACACCCAGAGACCAATTTCCAGAACCCATTCCACTGGTCACCTTCATCGAATCTTCTCATCCCCTGCAACTGCCTCTCAGCCCAGCCTTGCTCTTGCCAGCTTCAAGGGGAACCTGAACAACTTGATATCACCTGTTATCACTGTTTCCTGCTTCTTCCTGCCAGAACCATTTTTCTTTCTTTCTATTTCTTACAGGGGATCCTACTTGATTGTAGAAGCTGGCAGAAGGTGTTTTAACTATTCCTCCAATATTTTTAAAGTACCTACACCAAACTCAGGCATTGTTTGAGTATGCATAAACAAACAGTTCACAGTTTTGGGTACTGGGATTTAATCCATGGGTGCTTTAGCACTGAGCTACATTTCCAGGTCTTTTATTTTATTTTATTATTTAATATTTTTTTTTTTTTTTGGTACTAGGGAGTGAACCTAGGGATGGTTTACCACTGAGCCAAATCTCCAGCCCTTTTTATTTTTTATTTTGAGACAGAATTTCACTAAGTTACTTAGGTCTTAGCTAAATTGCTGAGGCTGGCCTCAAACTTGTGACCCTCCTGCCTCAGCCTCCCAAATTGATGGGATTATAGGCATGCACGACCTAGCACAAGTCACAGTTTTTAACCCTAGAATGCATTCTTCCAATATTGCATAGTTGTTGTTTTTTTTCTCCTTTTTAAAAGTACCATTAGTAATTGTGATAAAATATATATGACAGCCAGGTACAGTGGCTGTAATCCCAACAATGTGGGAGGCTGAGACAGTAGGATCACAAGTTTGAGGCCAGCCTGGGCAATTTAGTGAGATTCTGCCTCAAAATAAATGAAAAGGACTGAGGATGTAGCTCAGTGGTAGAGTGTCCTGGGTTCAATTCCTAATACCACACACACACATACAAATACATACATGCAATATCTTAACCTTTTTTTGTTTGTTCATACTTGGGATTGAGCCCAGGGACACTGTACCACTGAGCTACATCCCCAACCCTTTTTACTTTTTGATACAGGGTATCCCTAAATTGCCCATGCAGGCCTCAAGCTTGTGATCCTACTGCTTTAACTTTCCGAGTAGCTGAGATTACAGGTGTGCATCACTGTGCCAGGCACATGTGTGCGTATGTGTGTGTGTGTGTGTGTGTGTGTATGTATATATATATACATATATACATATACATATACATACATATATATATAATGTTTTTTCTTTTTTTCTTTTCTTCCTTCCTTCCCTCATTCATTCATTCATGCATTCCTTCTCTCTCTCTCTCTCTCTCTCTCTCTCTCACCAGGGATTGAACTCCAGGGCACTTAACCACTGAACCACATCCCCAGACATTTTTTTTAATTTTATTTAGAGATAGGGTCTCATTAAATTGCTGAGGCTGACAAGCCTCCTGTCTCAGCCTCCCAAGCCACTAGGATTATAGGCGTGCGCCACTGCACCTGGCTGAGAAATATCTTCATAGAATAATGGACATGATCAAAGGACATACACATGCAAGGACTGGGGATATATAGCACGGTTGGTAGAGTGCTTGCCTTGCAAGCACAAGGCCCTGGGTTCAATTCCCCAGCACTACAAAAAAAAAAAAAAAAAAAGAAAAAAAAAAAAAAAAAGAAAAAGAAAAAGACATAAACATGCAATAAGAAGAAAAACCCAGACCACAAATAAACATGAGAAAAGGCATTCAACTTCAGCAGGGATGGGGAAATGCAAATTAAAACCACAAAGAGTTTCAAGGGTTGGTGAGGCTGAACAACAAATGAAGCTCCTATACAGGCTGATGCCAGTGTAAAGCAGAACACCTTTTTTGCAGGGCATCTTCTTCGTGATAGCTCATAACCTTGAAAAGGTCAATACCATATGATCCAGTAATACCCCTTCTAAAATATGTATATTTTAGAAGGGGTATATATATATATATATATATATATATATATATATATTTTTTTTTTTTTTTCTTTTTCATTTGTTTTATTTTTTCTTTTTGTGGTACTGGAAATTGAACCCATGGGTGCTCTACCACTGAGTTACATCCCCAGCCCTTTTTATTCTATTTTAAGACAGAGTCTTGAAAAATTGTCCATTTTGGTTTCTGACTTGCGACCCTCCTGACTCAGTCTCCCAGGTTGCTGGGATTACAAGTGTCACCATTGAATCTGGCTTCAGTAGCTCTCCTTCTAGAAAAACTCTCCTACATATGTTCCAAGGGACAAATACAAAAACGTCCAGGAGACTGGGGTGGGGGTTAGCGGTAGAGCTCTTGCTTAGCATGCACAAGGTGCTGGGTTTGATCTCCAGTCCTGGATGAAGAAAGAAAGGAAGGGAGGGAGACTTAACTGTTGCAGTATGTGTAACAAAATTGTTGCAGTATGTGTAACAAAATATGGAAACAATTTAAATGTGTATTAATAGCCAAATGATACTTTAATGTATGAGCCTATAACAGAATACTATGCAAAAGTTAAAATAATGAACCACAGCTACATAAACCAGCATTTCAAAATGCTACTCAGATCACGTCTCTCTTGGGCTCAAAATCCTAGATTAGTTTCCCAGTTCATTTCAGTGAAAGCAAAATCCTTGAAGTGGCCTATAAGAACCTTACCTTGACCAGCAAGCCCCAATTCACTACAAGCCACCCGATCTGACATGTTTTCTGACATTACCTGGAACACATACAATTTACAACTGTAAACGCTCATGCCCTTGAAGCTTTCTAAATATCCTGCCCTAGTGTGATCTCCTTTCAAACATAAAATATAACTCACATATATTTATTGTTACTTTGTGTCTTCTCCAGCTACAAGTCCCAGGAGGGCAGGGATCTTTTTCACCTTTGTTTACTGATCTATCTGCTAAGGACTAAGAATGAACAAACATGGTTACATTTCAAAATCATGTTAACCAATAAAATCACGTTGCAGAAAGATACTATGGCATGATAGCTATATAAAGTTTTAAGATGTAAAATAATGGGCTGGGGATATGGCTCAGTTGGGAGAGTGTTTGCCTATCAAGCACATGGCCCTGGGTTCAATCCCCAGCACCGCAAAAGGAAAAAAAAAAAAAAAGATGGCCGGGCACGGTGGCACATGCCTGTAATCCCAGCTCTTGGGAGGCTGAGGCAGGAGGATCCCGAGTTCAAAGCCAGCCTCAGCGACTTAGCAACTAAGCAACTCAGTGAGACCCTGTCTCTAAATAAAATACAAAATAGGGCTGGGGACGTGGCTCAGTGGCCGAGTGCCCCTGGGCTCAATCCCCAGTACCAAAAAAGATGTAACACAATGTCTTGCTTATGTATACATAATATGCAATTAAAGAAGTATAAAAAATCACAGAAGGGTGAACACCAAAGTTAGGATAGCAAATACCTCTGGTTGGGGATGAATAAAATGGATAAAGTAGATTCGTCATGCTGGGCATGGTGGCACACACCAGTAATCCCAGCAATTTGGAAGTTTGAGATCAGCCTCAGCAACTTAGCAAGGTGAGGCCCTGCCTCAAAATTTTTTAAAAAAGTAATAAAAAGGTCTGGGCATGTGGCTCAGTGGCAGAGCACACATGGGTTCAATCCTCAGTACTGAAAAAAATAATAAAATTAAAAATAAAAGCACTAAGCGCTAGTGAGGATGTGGAGTGATTGGGACTCTCACACACAGCTGTGAAACAGTGTGTCAGTGTGAGCAAAGCTGAACAGATCATGTCCCTCCAACACACACAAGGTAACTGTGGAAAGAGATAGCTATGTTAATTTTTTTGACTATAGTAATAATTTTACTATATGTATATCAAAATATGTGTATGTATGTTTGTATGTGTTCATGTTATACATATTAAATATATGCAATCAAAAGCAAAATTTAAACTTAAAATTCAAAAAATTAAATTTGAGATAACTTGCTGTTAAAGTACATTAACATTTAAGTTAATGTACTTAACTTTAAGTTAAGTACATTAACTTAAATGTACTCCAAAGGGGTTTTTTTTTTTTTTCCAGTA
>JAJEJO010000933.1:172469-183797 GCA_020662805.1 Glaucomys volans | reverse complement strand
GAGGCTGGCTTTGAACTCAAGATCCTCCTGACTCAGCCTCCCAAGTCGCTTGGATTACAGGCGTGCGCCATTGCGCCCAGCTTCAGATTTTTCTTAATAGGAATTCATTTGGAGCCAATTCAGGATGGCCAGACAGCCCGTTAGCTTTGGTGCCCAGGTACTCGCTCTGCTGGGCTTGGGGTCTGGCCTGTGGTGGTTCCCATTTCATCGCATCCCTTTGGTGCCCACCTCGAGGCAAGGCTACCATGACCTTCCTTAGAGTGCAAGGCATTAGATTTTTATGATTTGCAAATCCAGTTACTCAGAAAGATTGGGACAAGGGCCCAGGTGAATACTTAGGCCCACCAGGAGAAAGTGACAAGCCATTATTCGATACCCTATACTTGTTTCAAATTAGCCTAGGATTAGTGTTTTATGTTATGAACACAAAGTATCTCTAAACATGCTGAGAGAAATCTTTCTTATAAAATATATTTCATAATTATAGCATTACTACTGATTTGTAACTTCCATTAGGAACAAGTTTGCTGAGAGGTTCATAACTCTGCTTTAGTTTCCATAAAGCTTCTTTTTGGCAGGTAGGTTGTTGAATTGGATGCAAATCCTCTCTAAATTAAGTGAAAACTTGTTAAATGACTTTATTTAGATTGAGGAAGGATTTTGATCTGTTTTTGGAGAGGGTACAGATACTTTTTGGTCTGGCTACTTCCCCTAGGTGTAGAGGGCTGTTTTAATGAGGAGAAACTGGGAGGGTGACCTTCCTTCTGGAATAAGCACAGCTGAAACTTTGAGGCCCTTCTTTTTCGGTGACGCTGAGGCCAGAGGGGACAGGCCGCAGGGGCTGACAACCTGTTCTCCTGTGCTGTGCTGTGCAAGGGGTGAGCCCAGGCCTGTGGTGTGTCCTCAGCTCTCTGGCCATGGTCCCAGCAGTTGGCCACATTATAACCATAATGCTATAATTATGAAATATATATTTTTTTTGTTTTTATTTTTTATTTTTTGGTACTGGGGATTGAACCCAGGGGCACTTGGCCACAGAGCCACATCCCCAGCCTATTTTGTATTTATTTAGAGACAGGGTCTCACTGAGTTGCTTAGGGCCTCGCTAAGTTGCTGAGGCTGGCTTTGAACTCGGGATCCCCCTGCCTCAGCCTCCCGAGTGCTGGGATTACAAGGTGTGCACCACAGCTCCTGGCCTGAAATACATTTTATAAGAAAGATTTCTCCTAGCATATTTAGAGACACTTTGTGTTTCACAGTGTCAGCAGGCCTGGGATTTCTGGTTACACACTTTCCAGGTGCCCACAGCTTTGGTCCTTGCCTCCTGAATGATTTGGTTAGAAGAACTTTAGGGGCCCTTGCGAGAGGTTCAGGTCCTCTGTCCAACTTGAGTAGCTGGTAACTTTGCCCCAAACTGACAAGTGACTAACAAATAAAACAGTCTCAGCTGAATACCTTGGTGCATGCTTGTAATCCCAGCTTTTCAGAGTAAAGTTCAGAAGAGTGAAGATTGAAGCTAAAGTTTCAAAGCAGGAATCAAGAAGAAAGCCAAAAGTCAGATGTGGCTGTAATCCCAGCCATTTGGGAGGCCAAGGCAGGAGGATCACAAGTTCAAGTCAGCCTTATAATTTAGTGAGACCCTAAGGCAACTTATTGAGACCCTGTCTCAAAATGAAAAATAAAAAAGGGCTGGGGATGTGACTCAAGTGTAGGCACCCCTGGGTTCAATCCCCAGTACCCAAAAAAGAAAAATAACAACATCAAAAGAAGAAGGAGGAGGAGGAGGAAGAGGAGGAGGAGATCAGAGGAGTAGGAGTGGGAGAGGGAGAAGGAGAAAGCAAAGATAGATGCAACTTAGTGGAATTCAACAAGTAAGATACTCAGCACCTCTGGAGGGATCCAGGATGAAGGACAACACAGGTCCTGTGTTAAAGGTGCATAAAGCCCAGAGGCAGAGACCACATGCCATATAGGACTCTCACGTCACCAAGTCAGGGACAATCTAGCAGAAATGTTCAAAGTACCAAGGATATTTAAAGAGGTGGAGAGGCAATGTGGGTGAGATGACATTCGAGATGGACAGTTGAAAACAGGAACAGATTTTCTAGGCAGATGAAAGAGAATGAGGAAGGACACCAGACCAGGAAACCACAGCCACATGACACCTGGGACTTCAGGGTCTTGAGTGGGGGAGGCAGGGATCACCAGTGTGTTGAGAGCGGGGAACAAGCTCTTCCTCACTGAACTTACTCCTGTGTGAACACGAAGGCAGGAACACATGGGAATGACTCACACCCATCCCTTGTGTGGTCACTGAACTGTTGTTGCAGACGAACAAAATGCTCCAAAGGATAAATGCCAACAAAAGATGTCAAGAAGAGCCTGCCTTTCCCTTCCCACCGGCCTTGGAGGACCTGCAAAAGAAGCAGAGAGCTACTCTACCATAAGTTTCACTGGAGCCCCGTAGAGAAACTTCTAACATTCTTTTATATATTTACTTTGAGATAGGATCTCACTAAGTTACTGAGGCTGGCCTCCAATTTATAACCCTCCTGCCTCAGCCTCCTGAGTTGCTGGGATCCTGAGTTGCTGGGATTACAGGTGTGCACCACAAGGCCTGCCACAACCATGCTGTTTCATTATTTGTCTCTATACAGAGGTAACTGTTTCTTCCATGCTGTATCAGAAAGTAACTTTCTTTTCAGGGAGAGAGAGACAGCCGCATGGGGGTGCTGCCGGCTGAGTTCTGATTAACGGAATCGTTGGGTAATTGTCTGAATACCAGTTGACACTGCCAGTTTAGGGTAGTCATATGCACTATCACCTAACGCTTCCAATTTTCTGCCTTCCCAGTATGTGGTAGAATTTCACTTTTGGTCCTCTAGTGGTTGGATGGAGCTGTGTCATTCATCCTGGCCAATGAGGCCTGAGTGGAAGTTCAGTGGGTCCTCCATATCCGTAGGTTCTACATTTGTGGATTCAACCAACCCGAAATGAAATATTTGATGACAAAAAAAAATTGCATTTGTACTGAACACTTATGAACTCATTTTCTTGTCATTATTCCCTAAACAATACAGTGTAACAACTATTTACATGGCACTTATGCTGAAATAGGTATTATATGTAAACTAGAAATGACTTAAACTGTACAGGATGAAAAGTGTATGATATATATAAATACTATGTCATTTTATATAAGGGATTTGAGCATACATGAATTTTGGTATCCATAGAAGTCCCGCAACCAATTCCCCACAGACACTGAGGAAGGTCCCCACTGTGTGAGCCTGGGCTGAAGCATTTCATTGCATATCCAAGTCCTTTCTGAGGTCTCTTTCCCTTTGCCTCGGTGACTGGCAATGTTTGAGATGACAGCTGCTTCCCCAGCCTGCGTCCCAGGATGAAGACGTGACACAGTGGTCCCAGCCAATTCCTGATACACCGAGTGAGAAATAAACCTTTGTTGTCATAGACCACTGTGGTTGGGGTTGTTTGTAATGTCACTGGTCCTGACTAGCACCCCCTTAGAGTGCAGTCCTATTTAGCACATTTGGCATTTCAAGTATGCATGAGCTTTTATAAATAAATAGCTGACATCCATTTCCATGAACTTTATAAATGAAATGCCCAAAAGCAATAAATTTCTTTTCACACTATGGTTGAAAATATATGCACATCGTTATCACATATTTTACACAAACTTAACCTGCGTGAAATCCACTCCCCCCCCCCTTTTTTTTTTTTTTTTTTTTATGCTCTACTGGGGGTGGAACCCAGGACCTTGTGTGGGATGCAAATGCTTCCCTCCTACAGGCCCCACCTCCAGCCAAGTGGTCCATCCCGAATGCACCAGTAAGTTAGGCTTATATAAAGGATGATACTACTGACATGTTCGCCTTGAATTCAAGCTGCCTCTTCCATGAGTCCATGCGCACTAGATCAGCTGCTCAGTTCTGCTCCCTCCTGACCTGGTGGCCTCTTGGGATCCTTTGTCTCCATGGTCACTCACTTTGATAAGTCAGAAGTGTGTTTTCACTGGTGTCACTCAACCTCTAATCTTTTATCTTTCTCATTCCTGAGTCAACCTGTCACCCAAGTGTCAAGTTAGAAGGGCCCTAGTGGTCACATGCCCACTTCTCCAACCCCAGGACAGAGAAATGGAAACTAGGGGGGATCATCCAGCAGCAGCAGAGGACAGACACTGGGCAGTCCTTGCAGATCCTAAGATAGACCAGATCCCATTCCCTCCACCTGAAATGCAGCTCCTCCTGCCTGGGCCAAGAAGTCCCCTACCCTTAGGGCTTTGCTCAATGTCCCTCCTTTCTCATAAGCTGCCCTGATCACAGATGGAGCCAGGTGATTTGGATGGGCTCTCCTGAGCGATTTCAAAAGAGCAGGACTGCTACTTACATTCTATAGATCACCCGTGCTGTGTGTGCTTCCTGCTCCTTTCTGTCTGATCTATGTGAACAGCATTTTCTGGTTTATTCCTGTCAGTCAGGGATACCCCAGTCCCTCAGATGGAAATGGAGTTGATTCTCCCAAAGAATTTGCCCACGACGGCTGCCACATCTCCAACCGCTCGTACTCTAAGTGGACGCATACCAAAAAGGAATTCGTCTTGGTGACACAGCCATGTGTCGTGACACCTACAGTCAGGAATGGAAGCAGAGGACACGTCCCCCCAGTGAGAGCAGAGGTCTCCAGTGCATGTCTTGAGAACATCGGGTGCCTGCCGTGGTGGCACTGACAGGGGCACAGGTCCTGTTCTGCCTGTTGGAGTAGAACCAAGGAGACAGTGTCATGACAGTCTGTCCTTGGCAGGCGGGGACACACCACAGTTGGCAAGCACTTTTTATAATTATTTATTTAAAGAGTATAACATTCGCTCATAATCATTCTGCCTGATTTGTGATTTGTATTATTGTCTTATGTATTTTTTAAGTTCTTTTTTCCTTTCTTTTTTGTTTTCTCTTCTTCCAGAGCTTGGGATTGAGCGCAGGGGCTTGTGTTTGCTGGGGAAACACTACTGAGCTGCACCCCAACCCCAATCTTAGGTATTTTTTAAACTGCCTTTTGTTGCCGTGTCCTTTTCCTTTTCCTTTGTTTTTTTTTTTTTTTTTTAATCAGCAGACTAATTTTTGGAATAGTTTAAGGTTTGCACTAAATCAAGGAGATAGTGTGGTGAGTGAGCATGTGCCCCTCCCCCCCACAGGTTCCTCCGTCATTCACAACTTGCATTAGCATGTGTATTTGTTGAAATTGATGAACTAACATGGGTAAATTTATCATTATCATTATTATTATTACTATAATTATTATAACTAAAGTCCAGAGTCTACATTAGGGTTCACTCTATGTTGTACAGTTTCTATAGGGTTTTTGCTTGTTTGCTTGGTACCAGGGATTAACCCGGGGCGCTTTACCATTGAGCTACATCCCCAGCCCTTTTTTTATATTTTATTTAGAGATAGGCCTCGCTAAGCTGCTGAGGTTGGCTTTGAACTTGTGACCCTCTTGTCTCAGCCTCCCAAGCAGCTGGGATTACAGGTGTGCACCACTGTGCCTGGTCAGTTTCTATAGGTTTTTTTGTTTGTTTGTTTTGTTTTTTGTAATTGTAGATGGACAGAATGCCTTTATTTTATTTATTTATTTTATGTGGTGCTAAGTATTGAACCCAGTACCTCACAAGTGCTTGCAGGTGCTCTGCCACTGAGCTACAGCCCCAGCCCGCTATAGGTTTTGATAAACACATAATGTTATGTATCCAGCATTTTAGTATCATGAGGAACGGTTAAGCTGCCCTAAAATTCCTCTGTGTTCTGCATATTCACCTCTTCCTTTCTCCCCTGAGCTCCTGCAACCATTGATCTTTTTACTATCTGTATGTAATTTTTTCATAAAGTCATATACTTGGAATCATTGGTCTATACTGCCTTTGACTGACTTCTCTTACTAAGCAATATGCATTTGAAGTTCCTCCATGTCCTTTTGTTGTTTGACAGCTATTTCTTTTTATAGCTGAATAGTATTCCATTGTATGGATTATCACAGTTTGTTTATCCATTCACCTTGGAAATACATCTTGATTGCTTCCAGTTTTTAGCAATTATGAAAAAAGCTGCCATAAACATTTATGTGCAGGTTTTCGTGTGGACATAAGTGTTGGATTCATTTGGGTAAATACCCAGGAGCACAATGCTGGATCGTATGGTAAGAGACTATGTTTAGCTTTGTAAGAATCTGCCAACCTGTCTCTCAAAGTGGCTGTACCATTTTACATTTCTACTGGCAATGTGTAAGGGTTCTTATGGCTCCATGTCCTTGCTAGCACTTGGTATTGTCAATTCTTTGGAGTTTAGCCATTCTGATAGGTGTGAAGTCGTTTTAATTTGCAATTCCTTAATGATATGTGATATGGGGAATCTTTTCATATACTTATTTGCTATTTCTATAACTTCTTTGATAGAAGTGTTTATTGATCTTTTGCCTCCCCTCGACCCTTTTTTTTTCAATCGCCTGAAATTTCTATTACCTTGCTCTGGACAGGTCAGGGCAAGGCCTCAAACCATTTTAAAAAAGTTCAGGCAAGCACTGTAGGAATGCATCTTTTAAAACTTTTTAAATATATTATATACATATGTGTATACATATATATATATTTAGTTAGTTGCTGATGGACCTCTGTTTTATTCATTTATTTATATGCAGTGCTGAGAATCCAACCCAGGCCTCACCCATGCTAGGCAAGCACTCCACCACTGAGCCACAACCCCAGTCCCTGTAGGAATGCATCTTTTGCCCATTTTTACAATGAGTCATTTGTTTTTATTGTCAAATTAAGAGTTCTTTATGTATTTTGGATATAAATCTTTTTATCAAATATGTGTTTTACAATTTTTTTTGGTATAACAGATTTGAAATATAATTTACACGCCATAAAATTCACCATGGTCAAGAGTATAATTCATTGATAGTATACCCATGGTTGTGCAAATGAAACCAAAAATAATTTTACAATTTTTTTTTTTTTTTTTTGTGGTGCTGGGGATTGAACCCTTGGCCTTAATGCTTGCAAGGCAAGCACTCTACCAACTGAGCTGTATCCCCAGCCCTTTACAATGTTTTTATCACTGCCAAAAGGAACTAGCCACTGGGCATGATGGCTGATGCCTTGTAATCCTAGCAATTTGGGTAGCTGCGGCAGGAGGATTGCAAGTTCAAGCCCAACCTCAATAATTTGGCAAGACCCTGTCTCAAAATAAAAAATAAAAAAGAGCTGGGGGGTGTTACTAAGTGGGAAAGCACACCTGGTACCACAAAAAATAAATTAATTTTAAAAAGAAAGAAAATGGCCATAGTGGTCACTCCCTGTATCCTAACAAGCCTTCGGCCCTCCTTTCTCTTTCTATAGAGTTGTCCATTTAGAACATTACCTATAAATGGAATCATATAGCATATTTTGTAACTGGCTTCTTTAATTTACCCTAATTTTTCAAGGTTCATCCATATTGTTGCTTTCATCGGTACTTTGTTCCTTTATATGTCTAAATAATATTCAATTTTATGGATATATATATATATTCATTCATCAGTTGATGGGCATTTGGATTGCTTCCACCTTTTGGCTATTATGAATAATGTTGCTATGGACTTTTGTGTATGGGTTTTTATGTGGACATATGCTTTCATTTCTCTTGGGTATACACCTAAGTGGATAATTGCTGGGTCACTTATGGTAACAATATGTTTAACTTTTTGAGGAACTGCCAAACTGTTTTCCAAAAATGGCTGAACAGTTTTACATAACCACCAGCTATATGAAAGTTCCAAAATTTCTCCACATTCTCATCAACACTTCTTTATTGTCCAACTTTTTTTTTTTTTTTGTACAGGGGACGGAACCCAGGACCTCATGCGTGCTAGGCAAGCTCTCTACCACTGAGTTACACCTGGCCCCGTCCAATTTTTGATTAAGGTCATCTTAGTGGTTATGAAGTGGAACCTCATTGTGGTTTTGGTCAGCATTTCCCTAATGATTCATGATGTTGAGCATATTTTCATGTGCTTCTTAACCATTTTTATATCTTCTTTAAAGAAATATCTGTTCAGATTCTCTTTTCTTTTCTTTTCTTTTTTTTTTTTTTTTTGGTACTGGAGATTAACCCAGAGGCCCTCCACCAGTGAGCCACACAACCCAGCCCTTGTTTTATTTTGAGACTGGGTCTGGTTAAGTTGCTGAAGCAGGTCTTGAAATTGCCATCTTCCTGCCTCAGCCTCCCAAATTGCCGGGGGTTATTGGTATGTGTCACTGCGCTTGGTTCTTTGCCTATTTTTATTTTTATTTTTTTGAGACGGGTTCTTTCCCGGGCTGGCCTCTAACTTATGACCCTGCTGTGTCAGCCTCCCAAGCAGCTGGGATTACAGGTATAAAGCACTGCACCCGGCTCTTTTTCTCTTTTAAAGGTACCGGGGATTGAATCCAGGTCCTCAGGCACTGATCTACATCCCCGACTCTTTATTTTATTTTAAGATAGGGTTTTGGTAAGTTATTCAGGTTAGTATTAGAGTTGTGATCTTCTTGCCTCAGCCTCCTGAGTAGCTGGTATTACAGGTATGCACTACTGTATCTGGATCTTAGCCTATTTTTATTTATTTATTTTATATTTATTTATTTATTTATTTGCGGTGCTGGGGATTGAACCCAGGGCCTTGTGCTTGCGAGGCAGGCACTCTACCAACTGAGCTATATCCCCAGCCCTATTTATTTATTTTTTTAGTAGTAGATATTTAACCCAGAGGCACTTTACCACTGAGCTACAATTTCTAGCCCATTTGTTTCTTTATTTTTTTGTTGTTGCAGATGGACACAATATCTTTGCTATTTATTTATTTATTTATTTATTTGTGGTGCTGAGGATCAAATCCAGTGCTTCACAAGTGCTAGGCAAGTGCTCTACCACTGAGCTTCAGCCCCAGCCCTCTTTGTTTCTTAATTTGAAGCAGGGTCTCACTAAGTTTCTTGGGTCCTTGCTAAGTTGCTGAGGTTGGCTTTGAACTCATGATCCTCCTGCCTCAGCCTCCCGAACTGCTGGGATTACAGGCGTGCGCCCAGCTTAATTGCGGTGCTAGGGATTGAACCCAGGGCCTTGTGCTTGTGTGGCAGGCACTCTACCAACTGATCTATATCCCCAGCCCTTGGCCTATTTTTAAATTGTGGCATTTTTCTTTTTAAGTTTAAGAGTTCTTTATATATTCTGGAAACTACATTCTTATCAGATATCTAATTTACAAACCTTTCCTCTCATTTTGAGTTGTCTTTTCACTTTTTAAGAGTGTCCCTTGAAGGACAAAGGTTTTTCATTTTGAAATCTCACTTGACAATTTTCCTTTTGGTGCTTATGCTTTTGATGTTATAGCTAAGAAACAATTGCCAAATGTAAGGTCATGAAGGTTCATACTTGTTTTCTTCTAAGTTTTAAAGTTTTGGTTTTTACATTTAGGTCTTTGATTCATTTTGAGTTAATTCTTACACATGGTGCATGTGAAAGTAGGGATCCAGCTTCATTCTTCGGCACATGGATATCCAGTTATCCCAGCACTATTTGTTGAAATGACAGCATATGGGACACCCTGCCCATGCCCTGGTGCAGAGGATGGAACCCAGGGCTCTGTGTATGCTATGGAAGCATTCTACCACTCAGCCACATTCCCTGCTCTGCAGCAAGAGGACTCTCAATGAAGAAGCTACCAGGGCTGGGATGTAACTCAGTGGGAAAGTGCTTGCCTAGTGTGTGTGGGGCCCTGGGTTCAATCCCTAGTACCACATTATAGAAAGGAAGGAAGGAAGGAAGAGGCACTACCAATGGGACACTGGGAAAAGCAGAAGAGAACTTCTTCCATTAGGATCTCTGGTTCCATATTTTCCTTTGGGCCAATGGTGGATCAAGAGTCACACTGTTGGCAAACTCTGATACTGATCATGGCTAACTCTTCCTTTCTTCTACGGCTCACATTCCATTCCACACCAACTTATTTCATCTTCCACTGCACTCAGAATAGAGCAGAATCTTGGTGAAAGCTTCCTAGTGGTCTAGCCTGACCATTCTCTGAAGCTTGAATCTTTCCCACCAGATCCTGGCCACTGTTTGGATACCTCCAATCAAGAGGAAACTCATCTTTTAAAGTAGTAAGTTCAGGGCTGGGTATGTAGCTCAGTTGGTAGAGTGCTTGCCTTGCAAGCACAAGGCCCTGGGTTCAATCTCCAGGATCACAAAAAAAAAAAAAAAAAAAAAAAGGTAAGTTCAGGTCATAGATGGTAGGTGGCCTGGTAAAAATAATAAAAACAACAATAATAACCATGCCAGGCGCGGTGGCGCACGCCTTGTGAATGCTAGGCCAGCTCTCTACCAACTGAGCCATATCCCCAGCCGAAGGACCTCTATTTGCTTTATTCATATGTGGTGCTGAGGATGCTTTGCTAGGCCAGCACATCAGTGGTAGAGCACATGTACCACTGAGCTACAGCCCCAGCTACTTTATTTATTTATTTTTGAGACAGGGTCTTGCTAAGTTGTGGAGGGTCTTCCTAAAGTGCTGAGGCTGGTCTAGAATTTACAATCCCCCTGCCTCAGTCTCTGGAGTTGTTGGGATTATAGGCGTGCTCCACTGTAGCCATCCACACCTAGGTTTTTAATTACTCTTGTCTTTCCAAATATGCGATTAGAATAGAGAACAGATTTGGTTGTCTTCTCTTCCCTGGTCAGACAGGACGCCTTCACTTGCCCTTTGTGACATGATGGGACTATTTTGCCAATGAGCTGTGAGTAGAATGTACAGGCTGAGGCATTTAAGGTCAGGTATAAGTTCTTTGCCCGTTTCTTCCCCTGTTGCAGTGATCCTGGAAGCAATGGTCAGAAATAGTGGGGGTAAATGATGAAAGGGGCCTGCACCTCTGAGTCACCCCATGACAAGTATCTGTCTTGATCCGCATTTAACTTTGAATAAAAATAACACACCCTTTTATATGTTAAGTCTCTGAGAATTCAAGCTTTGTTTATGTAATATACATAAACAGAATATTGCAGAATATTCCTTGGTTTGGGTATGTCTGATTCTCATGATTAGATTGAGATTATGCATCTCAGCAGAAATACTTCAGAAGCAATGCTTCTCTCTCTCTCTCTTTGTCTCTATCTCTCTCTCAATCCCATTCTATTAAAACCAAATATTACTACTACTCCATTTATTTTCCTCTTCTTTTAATTTATTTTTTTTAATTTTCTCTTGGTCAGCACTGCTTCTAGTGCTATACACAAAATATAC
>JAJEJO010000933.1:158380-172069 GCA_020662805.1 Glaucomys volans | reverse complement strand
CACTGAGCCACATCCCCAGCCCTATTTTGTATTTTATTTAGAGACAGGGTCTCACTGAGTTGCTTAGCACCTTGCTGTGGCTGAGGCTGGCTTTGAACTCAAGATCCTCCTGCCTCAGCCTCCAGAGCCATTGGGATTATAAACGTGTGGCACCATGCCCAGCTCATAATAATTTATTTGTTATTTTCTCCTGTGTAGGGCTTCACTAAGTTGCTGAGGCTGACCTTGAATTTGTGTGATCCTCTTGCCTCAGCCTCCCAAATCCCTAGGATTACAGGCATGCACCCCATGCCCAGTTATTCAGTAGACTTTTAAGTTCAGTTGAAAACCCTATTCTAGAAGCCGAGTGCGGTGACGCACGCCTGTAATCCCAGTGGCTTGGGAGGCTGAGGCAGGAGGATTGCGAGTTCAAAGCCAGCCTCAGCAACTTAGCGAGGCCCTAAGCAACTCAGTGAGACCCTGTCTCTAAATAAAATACAAAATAGGGCTGGGGATGTGGCTCAGTGTTGGAGTGCCCCTGGGTTCAATCCCTAGTACCAAAAAAAAGAAAACCCTATTCTATTTATAAGTCTAGATAATTTCAGCAATTACTTTAAAGTTTTAAAATAAAATTTGGTCCCATTTACACATTCAGTTAAATATCTTCAACCATTTAAGAGTACATTTATAAATGTAATATAATCTATTTCCTTTCAAAGTACTTCAGTTGTCTGACAGAACCTCCAAAGTACCTAAGTAAAATTTATAAATCTAATAAATTAAACATATAGACATGGTGAACCTAATTTCTCTTAAATGTTTCACTACTTTATAAAAACGTTAGTAAGGCTTTCACTTAAAAACCACAAATCTATGTCAATTACTTACCACAGTTTTTTTGAAACAAACACAAACTTATAGAAATGTTGAAAGTATGGTACAAAGAACTCTTTACCTGAATGTTTGAGAGTAAATTGCCAACTAATGCTCCACCACCTCTGAATATTTCAGGGAGTGTTTCCCTAAAAACAAGGACAGTCTCCTATATAAGTATAACATGGCCACCGAAAGCAGTTGGTAACACTAATATGTTGCCCATTAAATCCTCAGCCAGTCCAACAGTGTCCTCGAAAGCAGACAGATCCAGATCAGAACTGCATGCTGCAATCAGGACTCATGTCTCTTTATACTTTTTCAGTCTGAAATGGTTCCTCAGCCTCATGGCCTTGATATTTTTGAAGGTTACAGGCCAATTACTTTGCAGAATATTCCTGGGTTTGGGTATGTCTGATTCTCATGATTAGATTGAGGTTATGCATCTCAGCAGAAATACTTCAGAAGCAATACGGTCTCTCTCTCTCTCTCTCTCTCTCTCTCTCTCTCTCTCTCTCTCTCTCTCTCCTCTCTCTCTTTGCAGTGATGGGGATCAAACTCAGACCTTGCACATGCTAAACATGAACTTTACCTCTCAGCTACACCCCAGCCCCTGTGCTGTTATTTTCCATCCTCTTCTTCCTCTTCGTGTGAGTGGGGTAGGGTAGGGGTTACTGGGAATTGAAACCAGGGGTGCTCCACCACTCAGCTACAACTCCAACCTTTTTATTTATTTAATTTTTGTGGTGCTAGAGATTGAACCCAGGGCTTTGGGCATGTTAGGCAAGTGCTCTACCACTGAGGTACATTCCTAGCCTTTTAAATTTTGAGACACGGTCTCACTAAGTTGCTGAGATTGGCCTGGAACTTGTGATCCTCCTGCCTCAGCCTCCTGAGTTGCTGGGATTACAGGTGTGCAGGAGTGCGCCACTGTGCCTGACTCCCTGTGCTTTATACTTGCATCCATATCCATATTGATTGGTGCATGAATTCAGTTTTTCTCTTTTTTTTTTTTGGTACTGGGGATTGAACTCAGGGACACTCGGCCACTGAGCCACATCCCCAGCCCTATTTTGTATTTTATTTAGAGACAGGGTCTTACTGAATTGCTTAGCCCCTTGCTAAATTGCTGAGGCTTGCTTTGAACTCGGGATCCTCCTGCCTCAGCCTCCCAAGTGCTGGGATTACAGGCGTGCACCACTGCGCCCAGTCAGTTTTTCTCATTATTAAGGATGTTCACTTAGATCACTTTATTTAAAAAAAAATTTTTTTTTGGAACCGGGGATTGAACTCAGGGGCACTCGACCACTGAGCCACATCCCCAACCCTATTTTGTATTTTATTTAGAGACAGAGTCTCACTGAGTTGCTTAGGGCCTCACTAAGTTGCTGAGGCTGGCTTTGAACCCGCGATCCTCCTGACAGCCTCCTGAGCCGCTGGGATTACAGGCGTGCGCCACCACTCCCGGCTAGATCACTTTATTAAAATGGTATATGCCAGTCTTCTTCATTGTAAGTTTTTTTTCAACAGTTGCCTTTTTTTAAAAAAATATTTTTCTAGTTGTCAATGGACCTTTATTTATTTATATATGGTGCTGAGAATCGAACCCAGTGTCTCAAACATGCTAGGCAAGTGCTCTACCACGGAGCCACAACCCCAGCCTTCCATTTTAAGTTTAACTTTCTATTCTCTTTATAAATAATTAATATTTTGTGGAGACAAATTTTGAAGCTATGTTAATATTCTGATTTTGTATAAGTTCTAATAACACTTCAATAACACTTTCAATCTATTAATTTATGTATTATCTTTTTTTGGGGGGGTACTAGGGATTGAACTCAGGAGTAGTTGGCCACTGAGCCACATCCCCAGCCCTATTCTGTATTTTATTTAGAGACAGGGTCTCATTGAGTTGCTTAGGGCCTCACTTTTGCTGAGGCTGGCTCGCGATCCTCCTGCCTCAGCCTCCTGAGCAGCTGGGATTACGGGTGTGCACCACCATGCCTGGCCTTTTTATGCCTGTGTGCTTCCTAATTTATTCAATGGATTATAATCAATAATCCATTGAATCAATAATCAATCCATTGAATTATTATTCAATGGATTATAATCCCTTACCATCATTCCTTATTTTGAATTTATATTCTCTCTAATCAAGCTGTATTAACATGTCTCCATAATTTTTCTGAGTATTCCCTTTGCTTTTTAGAACAGTGAGATGTTTCAGGTTTGTGTTGTACTTTGTTCTAGCCCTGGAAGCATCCATTCCTCCAAAGAGTCATGGAAAATAATATTTGAATGTCAAGCCCTGGGTTTTAGGGGTTCCCATTGCTGTTGGGGTGATGCTATTCATGGGTTTCCTCAGTGAAAGGAGAAATCTGATTTTCATTAATTTTTGTATGCAGTGCTGGGGATCAAACCCAAGGCCTTTTTCAAGCTAGGCAAGTGTTCTACTGGAGTTACAACCCCAGCCTCTCCCCCATTGTGATATATGATTTTTTGGTGGGGGGTACTAGGGATTGAATCCAGGGGTACTGTATCACTGAGTTACATCCCCAATCCTTTCTTTATTTTTAAACTTGTTTTTATTTTGAGACAGTGTCTTGTTAAGTTACTGAGGATGGCCTTGAACTTATGAGCCTCCTGCTTCAGCTTCCTGAGTCGCTGGGATGACAGATGTGAGCCATGATTGCTGGCCCCCTCCTGCTCTTACTATGGTGAGTACTCTCATCAGTATCTATGTATGGGATTAATCTCCCTCCTGGTTTGCCACTCTCCACTCCCTGAGCCACCTGCTCTTGGATTCCCTCCTCAGCCTGCTTGGGATCTGACACTCTGCTCTGAGCCATGGAAGCCCCTCTCTCTCTCTTTATGCAGACACAGTTGATTCTCATTATTTGAGGTACACTGAATGAGTGAATACTGAATCATTGCCCCACGGGACATACAGGGTTAGCTTCCTAAGAGTCACAATGTTGGTGTGAATCGATTAAAACATTGCCTTATTTTTATGCATATTTGTTTATAGACACCTTGATAACAGACACTGTTGATTCATGATCTGACAACTCAACAGCTAATGCCTGACCAAAGTTCATCTAACACATGTATCTTCTCCATAAGTCACATCACAGCCTCTTTTTTTTTTTTTTTTTTTGGTACCAGGGATTGAACTCAGGGGTGCTTACCCAGTCAGCCACATCTCCAGCCCTTTTTATATTTCATTTAGAGAGAGGGTCTCACTGAGTTGCTTAGCACCTTGCTAAGTTGCTGAGGCTGGCTTTGAACTTGCAATCCTCCTGCCTCAGCCTCTTGAGCTGCTGGGATTATAGGTGTGTGCTACCACACCGGGCATATCACAGCCTCTTGCACTGAGGAACAGTGGAAAGCACTTCAAGCACTACCTGTGAGGCCATTTTGAACACCAAAATCACCAAGGAAGAAGACAAAAATATGAAACACATGGCATTAAACAGACTGAGAAAAGAACATCTCTTCAAGGCTTGGGATGTGGCTCAGTGGTAGAGCGCTTGCCTAGCACATGTGAGGCACTGGGGACGATCTTCAGCACCACACATAAATAAATAAGTAAGTAAATAAGTAAATAAATACATAAATAAATGTATGTGTTCATATGCAACTAAAATAATTTAAATGTTAGAAAAAGAACATCTTTCATAGAATGAGAGCTGAAATAGGAAAAAACCCATTGCCTTCAGCAGGGTTGGTTGACAAGTCTTTTACTACAATGCTCTTGTTGGTGAATGACCTCAAAAGGCAAGTTATGAGCACTGATTTGGGGGTTACAAATGAATTTTAGCGAGTAGGAGAATTTGCGAATATGGAATCTGCAATTAGTGAGAGCCAACTGTTTCCACTGTGCTTTGCCTCACTGTCAGCTTTCTGTTGCTATGACAAATACCTGAGATAAATAAGCTTAAAAGGAGGAAAGGTTTATTTCAGAGGTTTTCGGTCCAGGTGGCTTGGCCCTGTTGCTGTTGGCCTTTAGTATATCATAGTTGGAACATGTGGCAGAGGGGGCTTGTTAACCTCATGGTGACCTGGAAACAAAGAGAGAGACAGGAAGGGGCCAGGGTCTCAGTTCCTCTTCAAGGTCATAAACCCAGTGACCTAACTTTCTTCCACTAGGCCCCACCTCTTACAGGCTCCCCGTCTCCCAGTTATGCCAAGCCTTCAACACATGGGCCTTTGGCAGACACTTCCAAACCACAGGGCTCACCTAATGGCTTTCATTCTGATAAGAGCAGAGGTGGAGGAAGAGCTTGACAGCACCTTTGAAATGGACATTATGAGCTGAGCTGTTATACTAACAGGCCAGATTCTTTGAAGCATTGTAACTCCCTAAAATACCAAGTATGTATGTAGAAATATCTTTGTTTTTTGGAACCAGGGATTGAACTCAGGGACACTCGGTCACTGAGCCACATCCCCAGCCCTATTTTGTATTTTATTTAGAGACAGGGTCTCACTGAGTTGCTTAGGGCCTCGCTAAGTTGCTGAGGCTGGCTTTGAACTCGCGATCCTCCTGACTCAGCCTCCAAGTCGCTTGGATTACAGGCGTGCGCCACCACACCCGGCTGTGGAAATATCTTAACACAAGGATATTAATGGTTTTTTTGTTTGCTTGTTTGTTTTTTTCTTGCGGTGCTGGGGTTTGAACCCAGGGCCTTGTGCTTGACTTGCAAGCACTCTACCAACTAAGCTATATCCCCAGCCCCAGATATTAATGTTCTGAGTTTTCTTTTAAATATTTTCATGACTAATCTAAATTGCACCAGGTTTAAGAGATATTTGGGTCTGGGGGTGTGGTAGAGCACTTTCCCAGCATAGGTGAGACTCTGGGCTCAACTCCAATACTGAAAAAGAAAAACCAAAACAATAACAAAGGCAAAAACAAAGAATGAAAGAAAAAAAGATATTTAACCATCTTAACCATTTAGGGAATTATTGTATTCTTTCTCCCCATTTTTGAAGTTATCGTCGTCTTCTTTTTTTTTTTCAATACTGGGACTTGAACCCAGAATCTTATGCATGCTAGGCAAACACTACCACTAAAGTTACATCTCCAGCCTTTTAATTTTATTTTGGGACAGGGTTTCATTAAGTTGCTGAGGCTGGCCTAGGACTTGTGATCCTCCAGCCTCAGTCTCCTGAGCCAGGATCACAGTTGTGTACCACCATGCCCAGGTCTCACATAAATTTTGATTTTGCCTCATTGACCTACCAGAGAAGTGGGCTGCTGATGGAATTCTTGTTGGTGACCTCAACAGACTACAGGGAATCAAAGGGTACAGAACCATCTGGGGGAAGTTCCAGCTACTCGGGAAGCTGAAGTGGGAGGATCATGTGAGTCCATCAGTTCAAGAGCAGCCTGGGCAATATAGCAAGACCCCATCTAGAACAACAAACCCCAGAGTGTCCCGAACCAGCTGGAACAGGCTCACATGTGCCTGTTAGTCAACACCAACTATACATTCTGGGTAGTTTGAATACACAGTAGGTGTATTTATACCACTGAAATATGCAAATGCTATAAGTCAGTTTTTTTAATTGGTTATTAAACCATAACGAGCATACCATGACCATGAACTATATATTTTTTTGTTTTTGTTTTTGTTTTTGGTACTGGGGATTGAACCCAGGGGCACTCTACCACTGAGCCACATTCCCACCCCTGTTTTGTATTTTATTTAGAGACAGGGTCTCACTGAGCTGCTTAGGACCTCGCTAAGTTGCTGAGGCTGGCTTTGAACTTGTGATCCTTCTGCCTCAGCCTCCTGAGCCCCTGGGATTACAGGCATGGGTCACTGCCCCTGGCCATGAACTATATTTATGGTTACTGTACCCAAGACTTCATAACCCAAAAAAGGAATGAAAGCTCCTGGAGCTGGAGCCCATTCCAACCTCTACTCACAGAACTCCTCAACCTCTCTGTCACTTGTTTGGATACTGCATTTCTTTGGCTCTTAAAATATGTAGCCCCAACTGCGAAGTCTTAAATTCGATGGATTCTTATATTCTTCCTAGAATCACGCGATGCTTACAGCTGTGGAAATAACACCTGACTGAGCCTAAGCTTCCAACCCAGTTATGACCTCAAAGGCCATTGTAGGCCCTACGCCCACCTCCCCTCCAACCCAGCACCCAGCCAGGGTCCTCATGCCACAACCCTTGCATCACTTTTTTCTTCTTCTTTTCTTTTTAAGAGACAGGGTCTTGCTGGGCTGCTCACAGTGGCCCCACACTCCAGGGCTGGCACGATGCTTCCACCTCAACCTCCTGAGTTACTGGGACTCCAGGCTCCGCCATGACGCCTGGCTCTGCCTTTTCCCTTGTTCAGGGTTCCGATGATTATTTCTTTTACAGACAAGTCCCCCGGCCTCACGGCCTGGGGTGCAGTTGCCCCTCCCCCACTGCAGGTCTCCTCCAGCGGGTAAGCCAGTTCCCTCAACACCTGGCACCGGCATGTGGACAAAAGACTCAGGCTGTTGCGCTGAGCTTGGTGATTCAAGCTGTAAAACTGCGGGCCAAGTTGTTAAACCCAGATTCAGGTAGACAGCCCAACAGGGCCAAGGCTGCCCTGCATCTGGGTTTTGGCAGACAGAGCAGTTTCCCCATCTGTGGGAGCCTTGGTGTGGCCTTTCCCTCCAGGAGGCAAGGCCAGTATAATTTATTGGGCCATAATTGTTGAAAGGAACGGTCCTTTAGGCCATTCATTCAGGCCAAAAATGTTTCTTTATGGAGCGTGTTCAGTGTTCTCAGCCTTGTGCTATGTGGTGGGGGTAGTGTGTATGCACACGTGTGTGCATGTGTGTGTGTGTGCGTGCGTGCGTGTATGTGAATGTAGAAGGAAAGTCACAGAAAAGACCAAGACCCAGACCTCCTTCTGTAGCTTACCTGTTAAGCAAATGATAGCAGAATATGCTCACTGCCAAATAATGGCAGAAAAAAAAAGTGCTAAATGAACATGTAACAATGAATCCCACTACTGTGTATAATTATAATGCCCTGATAAAATTTTTAAAAAATACTAATATTCATACGAGAAAAAAAAAGAATTTCAAAGGAAGAACTTCTCACAATGGCCTTGAATGTCACAAGGTTTTAAAAGATAAACAGGATTAGTCAGTGAAGAGTTAGGCAAGTCCCCTCACCTGGGAGAGCACACAGAAGAGCCCAGGGCAAATCCAGAGAGTGACAGGTCCTATTATGTAAGGTGGGGTCCCACCTGAGAGGGACCTCAAATGACAGGTCTAGAGGTTTGAGCTTATTTCTGTTAGAAAAAAAGGAGTCTCATTAAAGGTTTTCTTTTTCAGCCAGGCATAGTGACACACACTTGTAATTTCAGCTACTTGGGAGGCTGAGGCAGGGGGATTGCAAATTGGAGGCCAGCTTGAGAAACTTAGCAAGACCATGTCTCAAAGTAAAATGATAAGGCCTGGGAATGGAGCTCAATAGTGGAGCACTTGCCTCACACATGTGAGTCCCTGGATTCAAGCACCAGCATGATTAAAAAAAAATAAACTTTTAAAACTTTTAAATTTCATTTTATTTTTTTGCAGTATTGGGGATCAAACCCAGGGCCCTTTTCATTTGAAGCAAGCACTCCACACAGAATTATACCACCAGCCCTCATTAAAAGTTTCTGAAGGGCGGGGCGTGGTGGCGCACGCCTGTAATCCCAGCACTTGGGAGGCTGAGACAGGAGGATCGAGAGTTCAAAGCCAGCCTCAGCAACTTAGCAAGGCCCAAAGCAACTCAGTGAGGCCCTGTCTCTAAATAAAATACAAAATAGGGCTGGGGATGTGACTCAGTGGCCAAGTGTCCCTGAGTTCAATCTCTGGTTCAAAAAAAAAAAAGTTTCTGACTATCGGTGTGGCCTGACCTCACCTGTGCCACCTAAAGGCCAAATTGATGCTTCTGTTCTCACCGCAGGTGGGGTCATCTCCAAGAGGGGCATCGGCAGTGTGCAGCCCTTGCAGGCCGAGGGGGCACATGGATGAGAAGAGAAGGTAGGGCGTGTTTCCTAGAGCTTCACTTCTGTGCCCACTGGGCTGTTCCATTGTCTGGCCACCATCTGCAGGCCATGTCTGGGAACACGATGTAATCTCCAATAATAATGGCAATAGTGAGCTGCAGATAGAGTCTGCGGTACAGCCTGCCTGCATGCATGAGGTCCTGGGTTCCATCCCCGCACTGCAAAATAAAAACAAAGGACAAAGTTGAAGCCATAGACGCTGTTAATAGAAACACTAGCGGACGCTTATCGTAACTATTTGGCCCTTGTGTAGAAGGGGTTGGAGGTGTACTGTGGGTCTTCTGGGAAGTGGATTAATTCATTTCACAGGGTAGAGACTAAAGAAGATAGGTTTTGACGGAGTGGCTGCTTGGAGGTGGCGCTTTCCCTGAACCTGGGTGTACAAGCTCCAGCAGGAGGCCCCTTGGCAGACAGGTGGCGTGAGGAAGACATCAGAAGACAATTGCTTTCAAAGAATTCCAGGCCCATTTGGACCCTCACCATTTGGACTCTCATGTTCCAAATTCCATGTCCTGAAAGTCTCTTTGGATAAAAGGACATGAGAATTAGCCTCTTCGGGCTGTTCCGGGTGTGGGAACCACACACACACACACACACACACACACACAGCACTAGAATAGCAATGGAGCCTCCTTAGAGAAAGCGCTGGCTCACTGCGAACGTGCAGGGCAGGGTCTCTAAAAGTTGAATTCCCATTGTCCCCTCCCCTGAGGGCCCACCTGTGGCACTTCAGATATGAACTGCGCTGAAGCTGGCACTTTGCTCCACCTCCGAGGTTTGTGGCATCATCAGACTTACCATGGAGACATGGCAATGTATGGTTCCAGAATTTTTTTTTGTTTGTTTTTTTGTTACTGGGGATTGAACTCAGGGGTGCTTTGTCACTGAGCTACATCCCCAGCCCTGTTTTATTTTCATTTTTTTTAATTTTTATTTTTTGAGACAGGGTCTTACTAAGTTGCCTGAGGCTGGCCTCAAACTTTTGATCCTCTTGCCTCAGCCTCCTGAGTTTCTGGGATTACAGGTATGTGCAGCCATGTCTGGTTTAGGTTTGAGGAATTAAGTAACAAACAGGGCACAGAGACAACTTGCCAGACATCGGGAGTCCCTGCACAGCTACAAACTTAGCTGGAAGTCTGCTCCCTGACTCACTCTGGAACTGCTGGGTTAGCGTTAAGGCACACACTCTAGGTACCCAGGAGATGTGTTCTGTAGTGAACAGAACGCTGGTGTGGGCACCAGACAATGGGGGTTCCAAACCTGATCCTCTGTTTCCTAGAACTGTGTGGTCTAAAACAATTTGATCGCTTTGGAGCTCAGATTTTGCTTGTACAAAATGAAGATAATCATACCTCCATAGAAGAGAATATACATAAAGCATAACTTAATAGGTGATCAACAGAAAATAATCAGACCTATTTTTCTTCATGAATATTTTTCCTTCATTTTTAATTTTGGTACCAGGGATTGAAGCCAGCGAGCACTTAACCACTGAACCACATCCCCAGCCCTTTTATATTTTTATTTAGAGACAGGGTCTTGCTAAGTTACGTAGGGCCATGCTTAAGTGGCTGAAGCTGGCTTTGAACTTGCGATTCTCCTGCCTCAGCCGCTGAGATTACTTGTAATCTAAGTCTAGATTTTCTTTTTTTCATCTTGTGTGGTTTTGCCTGTGAGATGGTTTAGATTTCAGCAGTGTAATGTCTTTAGTAAGAAAGTGTTTTGTGGGTAGCACTTGAAAGAGCTTGGGCTCAATCCCCAGGGAGAGAAAAAAAGAACATGCCTTGAGAAGACCGGGTGGAGAGATCAGAAGACCTGGGCTCCGATTATGGGCAGGCTCAACCACCATTCACAGGCTGGGGTCTCACTCGCAGTCATTTTTGTTTTGCTTCTTTGCAGTGTTGGCGATTGAACCCAGGGCCTGGCGTGTGCTAGGCTCCTGTCCTATCCCTGAGCTACCCTTCCAGCTTCTGTACATATTTTTATTGTCTGTCTTGCCTCATGGAGAGCAGACTCCTTGAGTTAGGGCCTTGCTTTCAGCAGAGCTCTTTCCCCAGGCCTGGCACATGCTAGCATATGACAGGTCTCAGTAAACATTTTTGGATCATGTGGTTTACAATGACTTTCTGGATAAATTTATTGCTTCCCAGGAAAAAACATCCCCCTAGATCATCCCGAGTTCACCCTGAGTAATGGGTCTGCGGCCAGAGAGCAATTTCTAGATGGAGGATGTACCCGCCTAGGCACCACAATGGGCCTATTTTGTGGCCAGCTCCTTCTACCTTGGCTTCCCTGCTGCTCAGACAGCTAAACAATAAAGGCAGGAGACTGAGAGCAGGAGCAGGGGCTCCTGGAAGAAAAAGACGTTTATTCACACAAAGGGGAAGCAGGACAAAGCACCCTACTTCTGAGACCCACAGAATAATCCCTGGAAATAGGGGGCACTTACCAGTCTTGCCTTTCAATGGTGCAATTGTCTGGCACCACGGAGCTGTCGACGCTGTTTATAGATGGGCTTTCACACTTGAGCAGGGAAAGAGTCTATTCCTGACCGCGCTGTTGACGGTAAACCTTCAATATGTCTCATCTCGGCACAGCCCTTGCATTTTATTCACAAGGAAGATCATGTTTACTCCTTTGGCCCTTAAAGGGCTGATCCTGTGGAAGCAATTATTCACCAACAGTTCACGTGCTGTCTAAACCTGTATTTCAAAGCTGTGTTTGGCATTAGAAATAAACTTGATTGGCTTGGAGGTTTTTTCTGCATTGGCATTTGGCCTTGTTGGGTAATGGGAGCTTTCCAGCTGAGAGTCCAAACAGTATCTCCTGATGGAAAGTGACCAAATGGATGTGGCTGTCAGTTTTACATGAGGCAACGTTTTTTGGGTTACTAGGAATATCATCATGTTGTGCAAGATGTTGACTTTAAAAAAATCTAACTGATAAAAGTAAGCAACTCACAAGATGGAGGAACGAGGGCTGGACAACCACATTCAGGCCTTTGTAAGATAATCAACTCAGCCATTAGTTATATTTTGTATTTTGCATTTGTCATTTGTGACACACAGCATTTGTTCTTATCGCCAGGGCTCGCCCTAAGCAGACTCTGGCCACCACTATGGCCACAGGTTCCCTCCTTGAAACAAACCCCATCCCTCCAGGACAGGGGGTGGAAACCATGCTGAAAATGTTTGGCAACTGCTACTGTTTTCATTGCACATTTACTGGTCTTCAAAAATGGCGGAGACCCAGATGGGAGACAGGCAGAAGTCATGACTGGCTACCTAGGATCTTCATGCATGTCACATTCACATTCTGGAAGAGCACAGGTACGCTCATTTCCATCTCTGTCTTCCTACTCTCTTGCAGAGGAATGGTGGATCCTTAGATGGCAGGTCTCAGAGTAGTTGTTCCCCTTTGTCGTTCCTGAAAAGTGCCTGGCACAGGGTTATCAATGTATGGTTAGTGAATGGAAATGACTGATCACAAAGTAGAATTTTAGAAATGGAGGGACTTCAGAGATCATCTAGGCCAGGAGCCTGATTTTATAAAGGCTGAAGAGATGAGGTCATTGCCTAAGATCCTGGAAGACCAGCCGTCACCAACAACCAGGGTTTTTGCTTCCTTGCCAAATGGCTTTCCACTAGAAAAACAGATGTTTCTGAATTAGAAGTGGCTGTGGCATTTGTGAGCATGCCTTCCAGCTGTGTGTGTGTGTGTGTGTGTGTGTGTGTATGTTCTGGGTCATAACTGATTTCTTTCTGGTTGTGCTAAAACCAAGCCAGGCACAGTGGGGCACGCCTGTAATCCCTGTAACTCCGGAGGCTACGGCAGGATGATCTCAAGTTTGAGGCCATCCTGGACAATTTAGCAAGACCCTGTCTCAATTAAAAAGCAAAAAAGGCCAGGTGTAGTGTCACACACCTGTAATTCCAGCAACTCAGAAGTCTGAGGCAGGAGGATTGCAGGTTCAAGGTCAGCCTCAGCAATTGAGCAAGTCCCTAAGCAATTTGACGAAACTGTACATTTCTTACTGTCTCAAAGTAAGAAAATAAAAAGGACTGGGGATGTAGCTTAGTGGTAGAGTTTGGTAGCTTGGGTTTAATCTCCAGTACTGGAAAAAAAAGATAAAAATCATTTTTTTTGGGGGGGGCGGTGCTGGGGATTGAAGCACTCTACCAACTGAGCTATATCCCCAGCCCCCTAAAAATCATTTCTGTAACACTGTTTTTGTAGATGAAGAGGTTGGAGTCCAGATGAATACAGTTGTCACCCGTTAAACAGTTGAGCATGTGGCAGGCAGCACCCAGAAACTCCCGTGTCTCCAAGTTAGCAGCCGGGGTGTTCTTGAGTGTCCTCTCCAGAGGATGAGAAACCTCTGAGGTGCCCACAGGTGAGATGAGTCACCCAACCACAACACAACAGTCCATGCCATCAGCTCCAGGAGGATAAAGAGCTTGAGTCTGCAGCGCAGCTTAGCACATTCTAGGCACTCGGAAAGTCTTTGCTGAGTAAGGAAATACTCTGCGTATTTTGAGATGGAGACCACGTAGAGAATGATTGTAGAGTTACAGTATAGTAAGCATGTAAGCAGAATATTTACAAATAAGTGAGTTTTTATTTTTTGGCACTGGGGATTGAACCCAGGGGCACTGTACTCCTGAGCTAGATCCCCAGCCCTTTTTAATTTTGTTCCTTATTTTGAGACAGGGTCTTGCTAAGTTGCAAAAGCTGGTCTTGAATTCACAATCCTCCTGTCTCAGCTTTCCCGGTCTCTG
>JAJEJO010000933.1:117456-157980 GCA_020662805.1 Glaucomys volans | reverse complement strand
TTTTTTTTTTTGGTGGTGCTGGGGATTGAACCCATGGCCTTGTGCTTCCAAGGCAGGCACTCTACCAACTGAGCTATATCCCCAGTCCACTCTTTCTCTTTCTTTTTCTTTCTCTCTCTCTCTTTCTCCTAGGGATTGAATCTAGGGCTCTTAACTACTGAGCTTTAAATTCAGCCCTTTTATAAAATTAAAATTTAAAAATTGTATATGTTTTTCCGGTGCTAGAGATCAATCTCAGGGTCTCATACATGCTAGTCAAGCATCTACCACTGAGTCACATCTCTGGCCCCTTTAAAAATTTTTAACTTTGAGACAGGGTCTCCCTAAGTTGCCCAGGCTGGCCTTGAAGTTGCAATCCTTCTGCCTCAGCCTCCCTAGCAGCTAGGATCACAGGGCGCCCACCTCGCCCAGCTATTTGAAACAAACGCCTTTCTTGTTTTGGTTCTGTCTCCTCACATGGCAAGGGTGGCTTTGTGTGATCATTTCTCAAAAGGACTTTTTCCTTGGGAGGACTACTGTGCCCGCATCCTAGCGCTGTTTGGTGCACTTGGTGAACACAGGTGGCCCTGATGCTGTGAGGCCAGGGACCACTGACAGGCTTCGCCCAGGGTGATTGGAAGACTCCAGGGGTGGCCAGCTGGGGGCAGAGAGCAGCACTCCCAGTGTTCCTTTTTTTTGTGGAACTAGTAGATGGAGCCACAAATGGAAGTCCAGCAGCTCCCCCTTGTCTCCATTGGCCACGTCTTTCACAATCTGTCCAACTGCAGCAAAACCCATCAGGCCAGTTCCTGTCTGCGGCAGAGCCCCAGCGAGCCGAGGCCTGGCTCTGTGATCTAATGTTATCCTTCTCCTAATATTGTTACTTATATCCCTGGATGTGCTTTCCAAATTTTAAATTTAGACACCATCCCACTTACTCTCCCTAAGAACTCAAGCCCATGGGGCTCCGAGTTCTCTTATTTTAAACAGCCTGTCTATTAGCTTCCCATTGCTGGTTACAGACTGCCACACATTTAGTAGCTAAAAACAGCATTCACCTATCATCATGG
This sequence comes from Glaucomys volans, assembly GCA_020662805.1. Taxonomy (NCBI): domain Eukaryota; kingdom Metazoa; phylum Chordata; class Mammalia; order Rodentia; family Sciuridae; genus Glaucomys; species Glaucomys volans. The sequence goes on along the minus strand of JAJEJO010000933.1, from coordinate 156,931 downwards.
TCCTGTATTCTGAGGTGTGGTGGGCTTGCCAAACCACTGTCCTCGGGGTCTCCAAAGGCTGGAATCAGCAGCCGACCGCTGGCCCCTGACTGAAGTCTCGGGGAAGAGCCTGCCCACCAGCTCCTTCAGTTCCTGTGGTTGGACAGCTGAGGTTCCACTTCCATTCTGACTGCTGGTCTGGAGCCTCTCTCGGCTCCTGGAGGTGTCCTGTGTGCTCTGTCACATCACCTTTAACATCCTCAAGGCCATCAGTGGCTTCCAAGCCTTCTGATTGCTCTTGCCTTATCTCCCCCGCTTCCTACCAGAGAAAGTTCTCTGCTTTCAAAGGCTCCCGTGATTAGACTGGGCTCCCCATATTTTCCAGAAGAGTTGCCTTTTTTAAAAGTCTCCTTAGGGGCCGGGGTAGTAGCTCAATGGCAGAGCGCTTGCCTCACACCTGTGGGGCACCAGGTGGTGGCATCCTCAGCACCACGTTAAAATAAATAGAATAAAGGTATTGTGTCCATCAAAACACCACCGACAAAACAGGTCGCCTTCATCACATCTGAAAGGTCCTGGGACCCAGAACACAGGGAGCAGGGTGGGACCTCTAGGCCTATCAAACCTTCCTCCCCTTCCTTCCTTCCTTTTTCTGCCCCACCCCCTTCTTCTTCCCTCTCTCTCTCTTGGGGACTGAACCTAGGGGCACTCTACCACTGAGCTACATCCCCAGCGCTTTTTATTTTTATTTTGCATTTTGGCATCTCCTTTCCTAAACTCTGGGGAGTTTGTCCAAGCCCAAACTTGGGTTGTGGCTTAATGAAAAATCATGGAGTGATTTCCAGGAGTCTAAAAAGCCTTCAGTGTCTGCCATTGCCTGCAGAATGAACTAATGTGAGTCCTCTCCCTTTCACATATTTAACTGTGGTGCTGGGGATTGAACCCAGGGGCACTCCGACCACTGAGCCACATATCAGCCCTTTTTATTTTTTTAAAATTTGAGACAGGTTCTCGATAAGTGCCTGAGGCTGGCCTCAAACTTTCAATCCTCCTGCCTTAGCCTCCAGTTGCTGGGATCACAGGTGTGATCACCATACATGGTTCTTATTTTCTGAATAGGACATTTTAGGATTGCCTTTAAAAGGGGATGGAAGAAAGTTTTATTTGGGGGGAAAAAATAAATAACAGATATTGTCATGGCCCACACTGACAGATACCCTGCTTTTAGCTTATGGCCATAAAGTTTGATTCTGGCATCAAACTCAGTTCAATTCATCCAGTGGATTTAAGACTTGAGGCAGACACATTTTGACACACCATTAAGTGGCACTTGATTAGAAAGCTGGCTTCTGCCTGAACTTTCCCAAGGCAGCAATCCAACAAGATGGAAACTCTGATGTAAACGGGGCAGTGGGAATGCCGTCCTCGGTGATTTCGGGAAAGTCCCAAAGGCTAAAACTACCCAAGACCCGAAAGTCGTTTGTACGTGCAAGTTAACTTTATGGAATCTCGTTATTACTTCCCAAAGATAAATAGAGCATTTAAAATCTTTCACATGTGATAGTTTTAAAAAATGGGGTCAAAATGATCTCCAATACATTTTTTGTTGGCTGCAACATTTGCTCTATATTAAAAACAAGCAAATACTCTATAAGCACTTATTATCAGCAGGACAGGCATATAATGAGCACCACTGTACTCCTTCCACTTAACACTGGCCAAGATTGTACACCATGCTGGGTTCCTCTGCGAGCTGTCCAACAGAAATATAATTACGGCCACATACGTAATTTTCCAATGCTTTATTGAGGTATAATTTATATGACAAAGTTCACTAGTTTAAAGAGTATGAATCAATAGTTTTTCATATATTTACTTAGTGGTGCAACTACTGCCATAATCTAATTTTGGAACTTTTTCATCATCCCAAGAGAAAGCCTGTGTCTATCAGCTGTCACTTCCCATTTTACCCTGCTCTCAGCTCTAGGCATTAATAAGCTACTTTCTATCTCTAACAAGATTTGCCTACTTTGGACTTTTTAAATGAATAAAATCATACAACATGTGGTCTTCTGTGATGCCTTTTTTATTTAGCATAACATTTTTTTTAGGTTTGTTTATACTAAATATGCATTAGGACTTGACTCTTTTTCATGGCCAAATAATATTCTGTCCAATGGATATAACATATTTGTCAACTCATCAGTAAATGGACATTTGTGCTGTTTCCAACATTTAGTTATCATAAATGACTATTCAGAATATTATGAAGATTCACGCATGGTTGTTTTTTTTTTGAGTGAGTGCCCGTACATTTTAATTTCTCTCTTTGCCTTTGTGGTACTGAAGATTGACTCTAAGGGCACTCTAACCCCAAGCTCCTTTCCTGACACTTCTTATTTTGAGACAGGGTCTTGCTAAATTGCCCAGGCTGATCTCAAACTTGTAATCCTCCTGTTTCAGCTTCCTGAGTTGCTGGGATTATGGGCATGTGCCACCACGCCCAGCCACATGTGATTTTAAAAACAGCTCTGTAACACACAGTGAAAGGCACACACATGAAGTAATGTCCCATGAATAAACATGCCAGACCCTGAAGGGGAGATAGTGAACAGATCCACCACTCTAGAATGTTCCTCACACGTTACCCACTCCTGCTCTTTTGAGAGAGGGTCTTGCTGTTTGCCCAGGTTGCTCCTGAGCCCCTGGGTTCTGGTCATCTCCCTGCCTCAGCCTCCCAAGTGGCTGGCAGCCCGGGGCTGTATTCCTCATTCCCCACAGAAACCCGTTCTTCCTACTCATCCCCAGTCTATCACTCCAGTATTCCAAAACCATCACTGATTTGCTCTCTGACACTATGGTATAGTTTGTATTTTCTAGAATTTTACGGAAGTGAATCATACAGCATATATGCCTTTTTGTTTGGTTTTTTATACTGAGTATAATTTGTGTGTGTGTGTGTGTGTGTGTGTGTGTGTGGTGCTGGGGATTGAACCCAGGGCCTGTGCATGCAAGGCAAGCACTCTACCCACTGAGCTAGAGTATAACTATTTGAAGATTCACCTATGACACTGATTCTATCAATAATCCATTTCTTTTTATTGACAAGTAACATTCCATTGTATGAATATACCACAATTTGTTTATACCCACTTACCTGTCAATGGACATTTGGGTTGTTTACAATTTAAGACTACTAGAATTAAAGCTGCTATGGATTCATGTGCGAGTTTTTGGACATACTCTTTTATTTTCCTTGGGTAACTACCTGAGTAAGATGTTTAGATTATGTAATAGGTATAAAACATTTTAAGAAACTTCCAAAATGACCATTACATATTCCCACTAGCAGTTTATGAAAGTTCCAAGTCCTCCACATCCTCAGCGGTACTTGGTGTAGTTGGTCTTTTAAATTCTATTGATTCTAAAAGGTGTGAAGAGGTGTCTCATGGTTTTTGTTTGTACTTGAGGATGCTCAGGATCTTTTCATGTGTTTATCTGGTGATGTATATGATGTTCAATTCTCCTTATTTATAAAATCAGGCTGTTTCGTTCTGATTTTTTTTTTTAATTATTTTGGAAACAGGGTCTCACCACATTGCTGAGGACTTGTGATCCTCCTGCCTCAGCCTACATAGTTGCTGGGATTACAAACTTGTACAATCGCACCTAATTTTAAAATTAAGTCTTGAGAGTTCAGCATGTATTCTTGATACAAATCCTTTGTCAAATATGTGTTTTGCAAGTACCTTCTTCCATTTTCTTAACTGTATCTTTGTGTGTGTGTGTGCGCACTAGGGGTTGAACCTTGTGTATGCGAGGCCAACGCTCTCTCACTGAGCTACAGTCCCAGCCTTTTAAAACTAAATTAATTAGATTTATTTTGTGAAACAGGGTTTGACCCAGGGGTGTTCTACCACTGAAAGTCCTTTTTATTTTGAGACAGTCTCACTAAATTGTCCAGATTGGACTCAAACTTGCGATTTTAAGCTTCCCACTACCTGGGACTATAGGAATGTGTCACTTGTTTTTATTCTGAGACAGGGTCTTGCTAAATTTCCCAGGCTGGTTTTGAACTTGCAACCCTCCTCCTTCAGCATCCCAAGTAGCTGGGATTACAGGTGTGCACCACCGTGCCTGATTTAACAGTGTTTATTTATTAGTTTATTCATTTAGTATTGGAGATTGAACCCAGGGCCTTGCATATGCTAGGCAAGTGCTCCAAGGTGGTGGAATCCTTAGGGCTGGTCCACTGAAAGTTACTGTCATGGAGGATCTCCCCTCATGAATGGATTAATGCTTTTTCTTGGGAATGGGTCAGTTCTTGTGGGACTGGGTTAGTTTTTTGTTTGTTTGTTAATTTTTTAAATAGTTGCAGATGGACACAATACCCTTATTTTATTTATTTTTATGTGATGCTGAGGATCCAACCCAGTGCCTCATGTGCTAGGCAAGAGCTCTACCACTAAGCCACAACCCCAGCCCCGGGGTTAGTTTTTTAGGAGTGGATTGTTATGAAACACTACCACCTCGTGTGCCTTCCCTTTTCATGTGGCATAGAGTATCCAACCTCAGGTTGTTTCAGCAACACAGAATAAACTAAGACACACTCCTAGGTACTTATCCAAAAGACTTGAAAACAGAGACTTAGATACTTGTTTTGATCTTTGCCAATTATCACTGTAGCACTATTTATAATTGCCAAAAGGTAGAAATGACTCAAATGTCCTTCAACAAATGAATGGATAAACAGATTGTGGTATTTACATACAGTGGAAGAGTATTCAGCCATGAAAAGGAATGGAAGTTCTGATATATAATCATACCCGGGGTGAATCTTGAAAACATCATATTAAATAAATAAACTAGACATAAAAAATATGATTCCACTTATATCAAACATCTAGAATAGGCAAATTATAGCAATGGAAAGTAGATTAGAAGTTACCAGGGATTGAAAGGGAAGAGAGGTGGGGAGTTCTTTTTTTTTTTTTTTTTTTGGAACCAGGGATTGAACTCAGGGACACTTGGCCACTGAGCCACATCCCCAGCCCTATTTTGTATTTTATTTAGAGACAGGGTCTCACTGAGTTGCTTAGGGCCTTGCTGTTGCTGAGGCTGGCCTTGAATTTGTGATCCTCCTGCCTCAGCCTCCTGAGCCACTGGGATTACAGGTGTGCAACTCCAACACCTGGTTGGGAATGTAAAATTTTGTAGCTACTTTGGAAAACAGTTTTGTAGTTCCTTAAAAGGTTTACATGAGCTGGCATGGGGCACATGCCTGTAATCCCAGTGACTTGGGAGGTTGAGGTAGAAGGATTGCAAGTTCAAAGATGTCTCAAAATTAAAAGGGGTGGGGATGCAGTTCAGTGTAGAGTACCTTTGGGTTCAATCCCCAGTACAAAAAAAGAAGTTTACCTATGATCCAGCAATCCATTCCTACATGTCTACTCAAGAGAAAAATGAAAACATGTCTGTACAAAAGCTTATTCGCAAGTGTGCATAGCAGCTGTAATGAACACCTGAGATAATCAACTTACAATGAGAAAAATTTTATTTTGGCTCAGTTTTAGAGGTTTCAGTCCATAATCAGCTGGCCTCCTTACTTTGTGCCTTCGGCAGTACTTTGAGGCAGAAGCCCATGGTGGGGCAAAGCCACTCAGCCCCTTCAAAGCACACCCTCAGTGACCACCATACATAGAACATTTTTGTCCACCCAGAAAGAAACCTTACACTTCGTAACAGTAAGCATCTTCCATTTCTCTAACTCCCATTCAGCCCAAAGCAATGATTAACCTACCTTCTATCTCTACAAATTTGCTTACTCTAGATATTGCATATTAAATGGAAGCATACAGAAGGTCCCAATCCTTAAAAGTTTCAAGACCTCTCAATAGCACAAAGCTGAGGATCAAGCCTCTAATACATGGACATTTGGGAGACATTTACCCAAACCATAGCAGCAGTATCATCCAAAACAGTCACAAAGCGAGAACGACCTGTGTTCACCAACTGAGGAAGAGATAAATGAAATGTGATATGCTCCTGCAACAGCACGGTGTTTGGGCATTGAAAGGAATAAAGTACTGAACTATGCTGCAACATGGATGAACCTTGAAAAAAATTATGCAAAGAGAAGCAAGCCACTCACAGAAGACCAAATACAGAATGCTTCCATGTATATGAAATACCTAGAATAAGCAAATCTGTAGCAACTGAAGGTAGGTTAGTTATTGCTTAGGGCTGAGGGGGAGTTAAGGGAGATGGGAGTTATTGCTAATAGGTAGAAGGTTTCTTTTGGGTGGACAAAAATGTTCTATACATTATGGTTGCACAGTCCATGGATCTACTAAGAATGCTTGACAAGTGCGTTTTAAACAAGTGAACAGTATGGTTTATTGTTAATTCTTCTGACCCACATCAAGGTTTATCTATGTCTTCTTTAATTTCTCTTAGCAATGCTCTGTAGTTTCCAGTTTAGTAGACTCACATCTTCATCAGATTTATCTGTATTTCACATGTTTGATGCTATTATAAATGGCATTTTATTAGTTTTAATTTCTGATTTTCACTGCATATAGAAAAAGCATTCTTTTTTTTTTTTTTTTTTATAGTAAGGAGATTGAACCCAGGGCCTTGAGCTTGTGAGGCAAGAGCTATATCCCCAGCTCAGAAAAAGCATTCTTCTATATTGATCCTTCAACCTTGCTGATCTTGCCTATTGGCTCTAGTAATCTTTCTCTAGGTTTCACTGGATTTCTACATATACAATTGTGTTGTCTGCAAATGAAGACAATTTCACGTCTCCAGTCTGGCTGAGGTGTGCACCACTGTGCCTCATTAGGTGGCATTTTCAGATTCTCTTGACCCAGTGCCAGTGCCCTTTGGCTTCCATTATTATTATTGTTGTTGTTATTATAATTTTCATGGCATATGGGGTGGAACCCAGGGCCTTTCCTGCACTAGGTAAGTGCAACCACTGAGCTACGGCCCCGGCCACTGCCTTCCCTCATTTCTATTGAGAAGTCAGCTGTTGATCTTACTGTGGATCCCTTGTATGTGATGAGTTGCTTCTCTCTTGCTAAGCTCAACATTTTTTTTTTTTGTAATACTGGCGATTGAAGCTGTAGAGACCCTCTACCACTGAGCCACACCCCAGCTGTTTTAAATTTATCATTAATATTTTTTGTTACTAGGTATTGAACACAAAGGTGCTTTACCATTGTTACATCCCCAGCTCTTTTAAACATTTTTTATTGTGAGACAGGATCTAGCTAAGTTGCCGAGGCTCGCCTTGATCTTGTGATCCCCCTACCTCAGTTTTCTGAGTTGCTGGGATTGCAGGTGTGTGTCACTATATCTGGTTTTTCCTTTGTTTTTTGACACGCTGTGCTTCAGATTGGATATCTGAGTTTTCCTGTTTGGAGTTTGTTAACCCTATTGGATGTGTATCTTAGTGTTTGTCACCAAAGTTGGGGAGTTTTCAGCCATTATTTCATCAAATATTCTTCCTGCTCCTTTTTCTTCTCTTCTTTCCTGAAATTTCAAATTCCTATGTTAGCATTCTATGGATGCTTGATGGTGCCTCTTGGGTCTTTGAGGCACTGCTCATTTGTCTCCATTCTTATTTTCTGTTCCTCAGTTTGGATAATTTCAATTAACATGTCTTCAAGGTTGTTGGTTCTTTTTTCTGCTTATTCAATACTGTTATCTTTCTTTCTTTTCTGCTTTGTGGTATTGGGGATTGAACTCAGGGGTGCTTCACCACTGAGCATTATCCCTAGCTCTTTTTTTTTTTTATTTTGCAGTGCTGGGGATTGAACCCAAGACCTTGTGATTGTGAGGCAGGCATTTTACCCACTGAGCTATAACCCCCAGCCCGCCCTAGCTCTTTTGTTTTTGGTACTGGGGATTGAACCCAGGGGGACTCCACCACTGAGCCACATCGCCAGCCCTTTTTTTGTATTTTATCTAGAGACAGGGTCTCACTGAGTTGCTTAGGGCCTCGCTAAGTTGCTGAGGCTGGCTTTGAACTCGCGATCCTCCTGCCTCAGCCTCCCAAGTGCTGGGATTACAGGCGTGCACCACCGTGCCTGGCTCCCAGCTCTTTTTGAGACAGGGTCTTGGTAAGTTGCCCAGGTTGGCCTAGAACTTGTGTCCTCCTGCCTCAGCTGGGATTACAGGCATGCACCCTGTATGGCTCAATAATGTTATTTTCCTCCGTATCACATCCTTTCTTCTTAACCAAATCAACAAATTAGATCTCACTTCAGGGCCAGTACTAAATAATATTTTTTCTTCCTTAATTTTATTGAGCATAGGGAAAAGACAGAAAAAATTCCTCCATGATAAGTTTTTATTTGTATCAAATTACAGAGTACCATAAGTAAGCATAAGGTCATACTTTGAATATTGTAATACAACTTAAAATTTGGCAAATTATTCATTTATCCAAAGTTCATTATATGTTTGAGTATACACTGAAGAGACTATTTAGAATAATTTGGCAAGATAAATATTTCTGTACCTTGTTTGACCATTTATCATGTGTATATGTGGTACATTTATCTGTGTGTGTGCCACTCCACACACTCCTAAATTAAACATATTTATATAAAAAGCTAAAGATTGATGTGTTAGGATTAATTTCTTTAAAAAAATCTATTATATTAAATTGCATCTGCATTCAAAGCAGAAATGTACAGAAATGGATCAATTTACTGCACATACATGAATTTACAAAGTAATTGAAAATGAAAGAAAAATTTCCACTGAAATGTTATATTCCCATGTAACTGACATTTAAGAGGCATTAACAAACTAAGGAAATAAACATTTTTTTTTCCAGGTTGTTGAGAGACTAAAGATTCTACAAGCATTACTGTACCCTGTAAATTAAGAATGAACATTATTATAGAAGGAAAGATAGATAGCAGATAATTTTCTTCTTTATTAATGTGGGAATTCTCAGGAAGCAATCAGGGCAGTGTCTGAACTCCTGGGCCTTGGGGATCTGTTCTTCCATCAGTGGAAATCCGGCTTCTCAGGAAAAGTGCAGCCAGTTCTCCTAATTATGACATTTGCTGCATAGTGGCCGGCACGGATGCAGTCAGTCAGAGGTTTATCAGAGACCAGCTGGGACAGAAAACCTAGAATTCAGACAGAAAGGAGGAATATGAGTATTACATAACAGCATCAGAAGTGTCAGTGGGCCAGAACAAAGTATGGTGTGAGCACTCAGATCTCATTCAGCTTGGAAGTCAGTCTCAAGCCTCCCAGGGTTAGAGAGGTCTCTCTTAAACATCATTATTTTCCCCTAATATTTCCCCTGAAGAACTCAAGTTGGGGCATGACAATTTGTCATCAAATCAATCTGGTCTGTCTAAGCTGAACCTACCATGCTTTTCTTTCACTTTGGGATTAAAAGGTTATAAAAAAATTAGTGGCTAAATAATGTTACCTGCGGTCTTATCACTGATAATTGATTAGCTCTCTTTTTCCCATTTCCTCTGTATTATTATGACTATTCTATTGCTAGTTGGAGAAAATTTTATCATCTGGATATCTCTCCAAATACAGCTCTGAGATTAAAAACTATGAAGTAACTTACATCTCCCTTTCAATCCCAGAAGTAGCAGTGAAATAACTTCTGCAGTCAAGCACCAAGGACCAGCTTGACATTAAAATAAATTACAAAAATGTAGAAAATAGCATTGAGGACTTCTGCTTCTGACCAAGATGGAAATAAAAAGGAACCAGATTTACTCTTCCTACAGAAATGACTAAAACAAAGACAAAATATTTTTAAAAAGTTGTTTAAATACTGGACAGAAGCCACAAAGGATTCATGAAAGAGGGGAACAAACGAAGTAAAACATAAAATTGCTCTCGTTTTCCACTGTTACGGTTTGGATCTGGAATGGCTCCCCCCAAAACTCATGTGTTGAATGTATGGTCCCTTGTGCAGCAAAGTTCAGAGGTGGGGCGCTTAGGAAATAACTGGATCATGAAGACTCTCACTTCATCAATGGATAAATCCTTCAAATGGGCAGCTGAATGGACTACTGGGGGGAGGTAGGACCTACTTGAAGGAGGTAAGTCACTCGGGGTATGTCCTGGAAGGGTATATCTTGTCCTGTTCTCCCTGAGCCCCCGTTTAGATGTTGGCAGACCTTTATTTTGTTTATTTTTATGTGGTGCTGAGAATGAAACCCAGTGCCTCACACATGCTAGGCAAGCGCTCTGCCACTGAGTCACAACCCCAGCCCTCTTTTCTCTCTCCTGCCGCCTTCTTCTTGGCTGCCATGAACTGAGCAGTTTCTCTCTGCCAAGTCCTTCTGCCATGTTTCTGTCACATTTCTGCCTTGAATCCAGGCAAGCATGGACTGAACCTCTAAAACTGTGAGTCAAAATAAATCTTTCCTCCTCTGAGTTGTTCTTGTCAGGTATTTTGGTCATACCAATGAAAAGCTGAGTAACATAACTGCCTAGAATTACCAGGTCAAAACACAAGGAGGGACAATTTAGGCACATCCCAATGGTCTCAATGAGCTGAGAAGATGGAATTGGGAGTGCAGCTAGGCCCACGCTGACAAATCTCTAGCAGAGTGGAGAGGGAGAGGGAGCACACAAATTACCAGTATTAGGGATGACACAGGTAAACCACGGAGTCTATATATATTAAAAGGATAAATAGGAAACAATTAATGACTTAAGCCAAAAAAGTTGACAAGTCAGGTGAATAGGAGAAATTTCTTGAAAGATGCAAACTATCAAAGCTCATTTGGATAACTTCAATAGCCCTGAATCTATTAAATATATTGATTTTATAGCCAAAAGCATCCTATAAAGAAAATTTCAGGTCCAGATGATATTGCTGAATTCTACCAACCATTTAAGAAAAATAATGCCAATGATACACAAACTCTTCAGAAAACTGAAAAAACAAACAAACAAAACAACAAAAAGCAAAAAAAGAAAAGAAAGAAATACTTCCTAGCTCACTGAAGGACAACAGTACTCAAATCTGAAAACTATAGACCAATACTCCTTAAGAATGCTAGTTCTGCGCACGCCTGTAATTCAAGTGACTTGGGAGGCTGAGTCAGGAGGATCGCGAGTTCAAAGCCAGCCTCAGCAACTTAGCGAGGCCCTTAGCAACTCAGTGAGACCCTGTCTCTAAATAAAATACAAAATAGGGCTGGGGATGTGGCTCAGTGGCCAAGTGTCCCTGAGTTCAATCCCTGGTTCAAAAAAAAAAAAAAGAATATTGTTATAAACATTCTAAAGAAAATTTTAGGAAATCAAATGTAACAATATATTAAAAATACAGCAAATCACAATAAAGTAGGGTTTACTTTAGGAATGCAAGGTTGGTTTAATATTTAAAACCAACATAATTTATCAGATTAAATAAGAAGTCCTTAGACGGTGATCTTAATAGAGGCAGAAAAAGCATTTGACAACTTCCAACATCTATTTCTAATAAAAACTTTGGACAAAACAGGAATATTCTCATGCTGATAAAGAGTACTTATGAAAACTTATTGCCAAGCTCTCTCTCTCTCTCTTTTTTCTTTTTTTTGGCAGAAGGGTTCTGGGCTTTGAATCCAGGTATGCTTTACCACTGAGCCACATTGCCAGCCCTTTTTATTTTTTAGTTTGAGACAGGGTTTCACTAAGTTGGTAAGGCTGGCCTTGAACTTGCAATCTTCATGCTTGAGCCTGTTGAATTGCTGGATTACAGATGCGTACCACCACATAGTTAATATAATTCTTAATGGTAAATGATGGAAACATTTTCCCCTTAAGAACACTACTTTAGGCTGAGGAAAGAGAATCACAAGTTCCAGGACAGGTTAAGCAACTTAGCAAGCCCCTGTCTCAAAATTAAAATGGTCTGGGCATGTAGCTCTAGTAAAGTGCCTCTGGGATCAATAACTCACACTGAAAGAAAAAAAAAAAGATTAAGAACAGAAGTAAAACTGTCACTGTTTGCAGATGGCACGATTGTTTTGTTTTGTTTGTACCACTGATTGAACTCAGGGGCACTTGATCACTGAGCCATATCCCCTGACCTATTTTGTATTTTATTTAGAGACAGGGTCTCACTGAGTTGCTTAGGGCCTAAGTTGCTGAGGCTGGTTTTGAACTCTCGATCCTCCTACCTCAGCCTCCCAAGTGCTGGGATTACAGGGGCGTGCCACCACGCCCAGCCCCAATTGCATTTTGACAAAAGTGTGAAAGCAACTTAACGGGGAAAGGATAATCTTTTAAACAAATTATATGCAAATGCCATATGTGCAAAAAACCCACTTCAACTTTTACCTTATAACATTTATAAAAATTGCCTAGATGGTCTGGATTTGTGGCTCAGGGGAAGAGTGCTTGCCTAGCATATGTGAGGCTCTGGGTTTGATTCTCAGCACCACATAAAAATAAATGAATAAAATAAAGGTCTGTCAACATGTAAAATATATATATATAAGAGCTAAATCTATGAAACACTGAGAGATATACATAGAAAAAAATCTTAGAGAGCTTTTTTTTTTTGTATTAGTGATTGAATTCAGGATCACTTTACCACTGAGTTACATTCCCAGTCCTTCTTATTTTTTATTGAGACAGTTTCACTAAGTTGCTGAGCCAGCCCTCAAACTTCAGATCCTTCTGCCTCAGTCTCCTGAGTCTTTGGGATTACAGGCATGCACCCTGGGTTTTCTAAAGAAAACTTAGTAAGTTGTAAAAAGTGCCTACTTTTATAGAAGACACAGTAATTTGGACTTCCTCAAAAGCAAACACTTTTGCACCTCAGTAACAAGAAACAACTCAATAAAAAATGGGACAAAATGCTGTACATTTTAGCAAAGAAGAGAAACATGCTAAATAAGCATGTGATGTTCAACATCACCATTCACTAAAGAAATGCATATTAAAATTACAATTAGATACCACTGCATACCCATTAGAATGGCTAAAATTAAAAAGCCTAACTAGGTCCAGCTGTTTGCCAAGTAGCAGGGAAATGGAGGCAGGATGATTACAAATTCAAGGCCAACCTGGGCAATTTAGCAAGAGCGGTCTTAAAAAAAAATGCTGGAGATGTATCTTAGTTGGGGGTGCTTGCCTAGCATGCCTGAGGACCTGGGTTTGATCCCCAGCACTGTAAAACAAAACTAAAGGACTGATCAAACCAAGTGCTGGAAAGGATGTGGGATCAATTGGAACTCTCATTTACTTATCCTGGGAATATAAAATGATAAGACCAGTTTGGAAAACCATTTGTCAGTGTCTTAAAAAGTTAATCACAGCTACCATATGGCTAGTCAATCTATTTGTAGGTATTTAACCAAGAAAAATTAAATTAAAGCACGTATCTACGCAAAGACTTGTAAATGAACATTCCCATGTGCTTTTATTTGTAACCCCAAATGAAAACAATTCAAGTGGATGAGAAGGGGTGGGAAGGCAAGAATATAAAAGGGGAGGGGAGTAGTGGACATGCCATTGTGATGGTTTCATGGGAATATATATGTCAAAATTCATAAAATTGTACATTTTAAATATGGGTAGTTTATTGTATGCCAATTACACTAATAAAACTTTAAAAAAATAAAAAAGTGTAGTTACAAATAAGATAGGTCAAGAACAGAAAAACCTGGGCTACTTTCCCCTTAGGGGAAACTTGAGCTGCTGCAGCCAGTGCTTAAACACGCAGAAGAACAGATGATAATGAGAAACTGTTCTGTGGCCAGACTTCTCGGCCTTCCCTTAGGCCCTGGGCAGCCTGGGGGGTGAAGGTTAATTGAGAAGCTGTGGTATAATGACCTGTGGAGAGCATTGCAAGAGATTTATGTCGTTCCTCTTTAACCATTCTGACCACACAGACTTTTCCCAGTTAGATCTGGGGAATGCTGTATGTTTGATAAAATAAATATTCCCAATTAAAGAATAAAATTAATTTGATTAACAGAGTCAAGTATTTTGAAGACATTTGCTTACACTATGTGTGAGATCACTCTCTCCAGAGGTTTAGTGAGAGTATTTTTATCATTCAGTTTTCAGGTAATAGTCAAAGGTCAATATTTTCTGCCAAACTGTGAGACTAAAATGCTCAGCCCACACAGTGAATGGAGCAGATGCCAAATTCAGAGTGAGATCAGCTTACAATGGAAACACGTCTATTAGGGGCCTTATAAGCAACATCTGTTTTCCTCATTCCTCCTGCTCTGGTCTTTGTGAGAAAAAGAAAAGCTTATGTTTATGGAATATTTCTGTGAAGCGTAAGTACCAGCATCGTCTTTCTAAGTGAAGGGCAGGCTGATGAATGAAATGAAGTACTCCAAAGAGTCATTTGCTTTGACAAGTGGAAAACCTGAATACTGAAAAAAGCTAAGGATTTACCCCAGGTGAATACCACCTTTTTAATGATCTATTTTTAAAAACCAACTAGATGAATGAAAGATAAAACATAATCAATTGTAAGTAGAACCTTCAAAAAGTAGCTGATATGAATCTGAAAAGTTGTATAAAGTTATTTAAACAAAAGGAACTTGTATTGAAAGAACTGTTGGGAATCCTTTTAAAATATGAATAAGCAAACATCCCCAAGATACTTCATTGTGTAACACATATGAAACATAATGTTTACTATTTTAACAATTTTTAAATGTACAACTCAGTGGCCTTAAGAGCATTTGAAATGTGCAACTATCACTTTCACCCATTTTGAGGACTTTTTCATCACTCCCACAGAAATTCTGTACCCATTAAACAGTAACTCCCCATTCCTCAGTCCCTGGGGACAGCTGTTTTACTTTTGGCCTCAGTGAATTTGCCCGTTCTAGGTAACTAACGTAAGAGATCACACAATACCTATCCTTTAATGTCTGATTTATTTCATTTAGCACAATATTTCCAATGTAATTTTAAGTTTAGATCTTCAATAATTAGCCTACCCAAAGTGCATTTAAAAATTTTTTTTAAAGAATCTTAAGTTCAGATGAATTAATATGTAATACTAATTTTATATACTAAATAGTATATATACTACACTATGGAATAAAAGGAAGATAAAAAGCACCTCTGTAGCCTTCACTCAGATGTGCTTTTTAAGTTTTGCTCC
Source organism: Glaucomys volans (assembly GCA_020662805.1). Classification (NCBI taxonomy): domain Eukaryota; kingdom Metazoa; phylum Chordata; class Mammalia; order Rodentia; family Sciuridae; genus Glaucomys; species Glaucomys volans. Next base: position 141,828 of record JAJEJO010000933.1, on the reverse strand, counting down.
ATTTGTATGTGTTTTTTTCTCTTACATGATATTTTTTTCTCCACTATTTGAGAGTGAGCTGCATTAACATGGCTTTTTACCTCTAAATTCTCTGCTGAGCTCTTCTGAGAATGGGACATTTTCTTATATAGTCACAGTCCAGTTATCAACTTCAGTAATCTAGTGTCCATATTCCAACTTTGTCAATTGCCAAATAATGTCCTTTATAGCAATGTTTCCTTGGAAAAAACGGAACCTAGTTTAGGATTTAACTCTATGTCCTTTTCGTCTTCTTTAATCTGGAGCATTTCCTCAGTTTTTGGCTTATGTAACATGGACTTTTTTGAAGAATAGTCCCCTCCTACCCCCTTTTTAATAAAGTCATTCTAATTTTGAGTTTGTCTGATATTTCTTTATGATTAAATCCAGATTATGTATTAGTGGCCAGATTACTACATAAATTATTTTGTGTCCCTCTCAGGATGATACTAAGAGGCACACCATTCCATCTGCTGTTCACTGGTGCAATGAATTGATCACCTGATCAAGATGCTATCCTATTTCTCTACTATATGTAAATATTTTTTTTCCTTTGCATCTAACAAACAGTCTATGAAAAAACCATGCAGACACTGTTCCTCATCTAAAGTCCCCATCCTGGGCAGTGCTCATGCCATGTGCAAGGCTCTAGGTTCAATCCTAGCACCACATATGACAGAATCCTCATCTCAGCTTCAGATTTAGTATCCATTTATGTTTTTTTTTTTTTTTTTGTGGTGGTACCATGGATAGAACCCAGGGCCTTGTGCAAGCTGGGCAAGTACTCTACCACTGATCTACACCCCCTTATCCCCAGCCCTTTTTTTGAGACAGAGTCTCTTCAAGTTGCCCAGGTTGGTCTCAAACTTGGGATAGTCCTGCCTCAGCCTCCTGAGTAGCTGGGATTACAGGTGTGCACCACCATGCCCGACTGATTCCTGGTTCCATTCATGATTCTTAACGGAAGCAACACAAACTGTGATGATTTTCTCATTCCAGCACATCATTCACAGTTACCAGTTAGCCCCTGGCATTCTACTGTAAGCAAGTATTTACATTTATTATTTAAAAAAAACCTATTTGTTATAAATAAATATGCAGGGCTGGGGATGAAACTCATCGGTATAGTGCTTACCTAGTATGAACCAGGCCCTGGGTTTGATCCCCAGCACTGCATTAAAAAAAATAGGTTTAGGGGCTGGGGATGTAGCTCAGTTGGTAGAGTGCCTGCCTCGCAAGCACAAGGCTCTGGGTTCAATCCCCAGCACCGCAAAAAAAAAAAAAAAAACCTATGATTTTCTTTTTGCTTCTTTAATTTTTATTTCACTATATTTATTATGGACAATTTCTCAACAAGCAGTTTAAAATAAAATATCTTTATTAACATTAAATTCACTAAAACCTAAACATCATGACCAATCTAAATATATAACTAGGTATGTGCCTCTATGAACACAGATTTTTTTTAAACAATGGTTTGAATTCTTCACAGTCTCTGAGTACTAAAAATGTCCCAGTTTTTGCCAATGAGAGCCCCTTCATGTTGGCTCTTGTGCCCTCGGACCTGCCTATACTTCATTTTGAGCACTTCCTTACTTTCTGGTATGATGTTCTGGGCTCAGTTAAACTCTGGAATCAGCCCTTTCTCCAGGAATACCTGGTTCTTTTTAGCAAGGAATGATATTGGAGAATAAGATCTGGGTGACAAGTGGGCTCTTAGCTCTACACTATGTTAGCAAACAGAGCTAGGAAGCATGCACACACACACATACACTTAAATCCATAAATACATGTGCATACATAGGTATAGACTGACCAGCTTTGCAAACTGAGTTGACACCAATTCCAATCTCCACGGGGCTCTTTTCCCCATTCCATGATTTGTATGTTCTTTCTTCTACAGACAGAACCCAAGCTCCCAACAATATCAACACATTTATTTACTCAATTTTGTAATACATCTGAAATAGTTTCAGAGTCATTTCACTCCTAGGCCAGGAGCAGTGGTGCATTCCTATAATTCCAGCTATTGGAGAGGCTGAGGCAGGAGGGTCATGAGTTCGAGACCCACCTGGGCAACTTAGCAAGATGCTGTTTCAAAATAAACTAAAAAGGGATAGGTGGAATGGTGGAACTCTCCTGGGTTAATTTGCCGGTAGTGTTCCCCACTCCTGTCCCAAATCATTTCACCTCTAACTATAAAAACAATGTAAACCTACTAAAAAAGATTCAGGATTGGTTTGCTATGCTCCCATGTAGTCAGATACTATGTTCAGTATGTTACTTAGAGTAATTCTCTTTTTTACTCCCTTGTGGGGGGCTTATTCTACTTAAAAGATTGGAAAAAAGTTAGGTTCACATGTAGTAGTTTGTTTTCAGTATTCCCTCTTCCTTTCTATCTTTGTTGAGTTTTTTAGTTTTCTTAAAAATATGTAGAGGGGGGCTGGGGATATAGCTCAGGTGGTAGAGTGCTTGCCTTGCATGTACAAGGCCCTGGGTTCAATCCCCAGCACCACCACCACCAAAAAAAGAGTAGATTATTAACATGTTTCTAAAAATAAAAGCTCTATAAAATATATATACAGAGAAATATCACTGTTTTACCCAGTGCTTCCATCTGTAGGTAACCAACTTCACTGTCTTCTGGTTTGTTCTCTTGTAATCCTCTGGTAAAGTCCTCTACAAATATATATGCTTACCAACAAACACAGGAGGAAGCGGCCATACTATCTATGCTCTTTTTTTTGGTACCGGGGATTGAACTCAGGGGCACTCAGCCACTGAGCCACATCCACAGCCCTATTTTGTATTTTATTTAGAGACAGGGTCTCACTGAGTTGCTTAGGGCCTCACTAAATTGCTGAGGCTGGCTTTGAACTCGCGATCCTCCTGACTCAGCCTTCCAAGTTGCTTCGATTACAGGAGTGCATCATCACACCCGGCTTCCTCTGATCCTTTTAAAGAAAGGCTTATCCCAGGGCCTTTCTGACTTTTTCGAGCTTTAGGCCACATTATGGATGGTAGGTCCTCTAGCTGTTGAGGCTTAAGGTGAGTGAGAGCTTCTTGTTGATACTGAAGTTGGTTCTTAGGGTTACTATTGGCGGGTTCTGAATCTTGGAGTATAATCTTTCCAAATAAACCTCTGTCCATTAACAGCGGATATAGCATATTGTTCTCTGGTTGACTTTATTTAGACTTTCCTGATATTAAAGAGTGTGATCCATTTTTGCTCATCTCTACCTAGTGGCTGAGATGAAGCCTGAAATATCAAATGGTGTAAAGCGAGGAAGTGCTAAACTGATTTCTTCAAATCACACAGAGATGGAATTGTTGATGAAGGAAAAATGCAGTACGATTTCCTAATGTAAGTCCAAATTCTACTTGTTACAACAGATGAAATGCAACATCTTGAATTTTCTTAGAGTCTTTTATAGAGAACTGGGAAATACTTTTAGTGGGTATGAAACCCTTAATGGAGTCACTTAAAAAGAGGGATATTTTAGGAGGAAAAAACCAAAAATCTGTAAGTCAGTTTTGTCTTTTCCTTTATATCTCCTTCACTAACAGTTTTCTTGGTGACTGGAACTAAAAACTCAGGAGACTCCAACACTATTCGTTCTACATTCATCATCAAAAAGCACATTGATGTCATAATGGGAAAGAATTTTCTTTTCTTTTTCTTTCTTTCTTTCTTTCTTTTTTTTTTTTTTTTTTTGGTACCAGGAATTGAGCCCAGAGGCCTTTTACCACTGAGCTATACCCCCAAGACTTTTTTTGTTATTTAAAATTTTGAGAGAGGGTCTTGCTCAGTCCTTAGAGCCTCTCTAAATTGCTAAGGTTGGTATCAAACTTACAATCCTCCTACCTTAGCCTCCCAAGCCTCTAAGATTATAGGCATGTGCCACCATATTTAGCTTTGATTCAATTTTTAAAGTGTCAGTATCTTGTATTATTCTGAAATTATCTCACCAAAAATATTGCACAAATATTTGTCAGCAACTGTGTCTTCTTCTCCTTACATAGTTCCCGGAGACCTTTAATACGCAGTTGACCACAATATGTACACATAAAGTTAAAAAATCTTGCTCTGTGTGGTGGTGCACACCTGTAACCCCAGCAACTCAGAGGGTGAGGCAGGAGGATCACAAGTTCAAAGCCAGCCTCAGCAACCTAACAAGGCCCTAAGCAACTCATCAAGACCCTGTCTAAAATAAATAAGTAAATAAGTAAGTAAATAAATAAATAAGAGAGCTGGAGATGTGGCTCAGTGGTAAATTGCACCTGGGTTCAACCCCTAATGCCAAACAAACAAAAAAAGCAAGGGGAAGAAATAGCTCAGTGGTAGAGTGCTCACCTACCACATATGAGGCCCTGGGTTTGCTCCCTGGCACTACAGGTGCAGGAAGGAGGTAAACAGGGGAAGAAAGTTGGTTTTCTGAATGTAGAAGTGATATTCCATAACTGTAGAAAATGTGGGAAAAAGTAAAACAATAGAAGAAAAATAAAACATACATATAGTCCCACAAATTCCTAACAAGAGCACTGAAACTTTGAAATACACATATACGTAAATTATATATGTATACATATATATGTATATATGAAGATACAGATTTGTCAATATTTTCAGTTAATAGCTTTGTATAAGAGAGTCTGGAAAGATTCCTGGATATAAGAGAAATACACAAGCCCATTAGTCATTCCTTTATGTATAACAGCAACATTTTGAAGTATTTAATTTGATAAAACACAAAAGCAACAGTGCCAAGCCAGTCTCTAATGAAGAAAATGATAAAACTTCAAATACTTTGTTTTCTGTTTTTTTTTGGTACCAGGGATTGAACCCAGGGGTGCTTAACCACTGAGTCAAATCCCCAGCCCTTTTTTATTAATTTTGAAAATTAAATTTCAAAATTAAAACTCTTGCTAAGTTGCTAAGATGGCTTCAAACCTGCGATCCTCCTGCCTCAACCTCCTGAGCTGCTGGGATTACAGGCACATGCTACCATGCCTGCCTATTTCAAATACTTTGAATGATAAAAATTCAAAGACTACAAAGAACCTACATGGAAAGATATGCCAGGTTCTTGATTAAGATGACATTGGTTCAATGTGAATTCAATCAGTCTCATCAAGGTTTTAGAACCCCACAGGTTGAAGCCGAAGAACAAGAATAGTTAAATATTCCTACTGAAGAGAAACAATATAGAAGGGACTTGCCTCTGATAATCATAAACAGTGTTTAATGGCATACATAGACACATATACAGTGCAAAGGAAAAGGAAAGAGCTCCCAAATAGATCGATGCAAATGTGGAAACAATGGTTTATTAGCACTACCTAAAATTTTCAATCTGAAAAACAAAATTACCTCACTCCATTAGGAAAAAAAAAAAAAAAAGAATTCCTGATGGATCAAGGAATTAAATGTGAATGACAAAACAGTAAGGCTTAGAAGAAAATAAATAATATCTTTATGCTGTAGGTCGGATACTCCTGGGTTTTTTCCACCTCCTGGGAAGAAACCCAGGAGTATTCTACCACTAAGTTACACACCCAACCCAATTTTGTAAAACTCTGATATTTATGGTGTTATGCATAGTAGTTGGGTTCATCCCCATACATAGCCATACATGCACAGGAATCAATTTCAGTTCATGATCCTCCCTTTTCTCTTCCATCCTCCCTCCATTTACCTTTTCCTCCCCAACCCTTTTTTACTTTTTCTTTTGAGACAGGTTCTCACTAAGTTGCTGAGGCTAGCCTTGGATTTAAGATCCTTCTGCTTCAGCCTCCTGAGTCACTGGAATTATAGGTGTGCACCACCACACCTGGCTAAGGGTTTCTAAAGTAAGACAAAAAGCACAAACCATAAAGTAAAAGACTGAAAGATTCAACTGTAGTAAAATGAAAGTTTTGTTTTTTAAAAAAGATAGCTTTAAGAAAAGCATAAAAACAAGCCAAGTATCCAGAATATATGAAGAGATTATATAAATTAAGAAAAAGATAAAACCCAATAGAAAAAAAGGCAAACATTTTGAATAGCCATTTTATCAAAAAGAAACAAAATCCTCAACCTCACGAGTAAGGAGGGAAAATGGAAACTAAAACTATCATGAGATCCCACTACAAATCTATTGGATTAGCATTTATTTATTTATTTATTTTCGGTACTGGGGACTGAACCCAGCGGTGTGTTCTACCACTTGAGCTACATCCCCAGGCCTTTTCATTTATTTTATTTTATTTTATTTTATTTTTATTTTGAGACAGGATCTCCCTAAATTGCTGAGGTGGGCCTTGAATTTGTGATACTTCTGCCTCAGTCTTCCAAATAGTTGGGATTATACATGTGTGTCATTGTGCCCAGATGGCAAATATTTAAAAATCTAACAATGCCACTTGATGGTAATTTTTGTAGCGCTGGTAAGAATTTTTTTTTTTGGGGGGGGCCCACTGGGGATTGAATCCAGGGCCTTGTGCTTGTGAGGCAAGCACTCTACCAACTGAGCTAGATCCCCAGCCTGCTGGTAAGAATTTTTTTTTTTTTTTGTATTTTTTATTTAGAGACAGGGTCTCACTGAGTTGCTTAGGACCTCGCTAAGTTGCTGAGGCTGACTTTGAACTCGCGATCCTCCTGACTCAGCCTCCCAAGTCGCTTGGATTACAGGCATGTACCACCACGCCCGGCTTGGTAAGAAATTAAAGTGGTATCGTGAATTGGGAAAATGATTTGGCATCACCTAGTAGACTAACCATTTTTTACAACTAAATACATATTTACAAAAACTTCTACAACATCAGAATACATGTTTTGGAGTGTTTATTCTTTCATTGCTAATAATGCAAAAAGCAAGAAACAACCCGAATGCCCATTAGCTGCAAACTAGATTAATTGTGGTATATTTGTACAACGGAACTGAATAAACACGATCACTGTATGCATAAACACAATGAGTTCTCACATTAAGAATATATAAATATGTGATACATTTAAAAGAAAAGTAAGCAAACAAATTAAGAAATTGTCACTTTGGAGTAGGGGGACATAAATAAAATTGCATTTATAAGGGTTTCAAAGGTATTAATAAATGTTCCACCTGGGTTGGCTATAGAACTGCTCATTATATTATTGTAATTATTTATGTTGCAAATATTATTTTATGTTTATAAAACAGTCACTTGATATTTTTTAAAAATTAGGAAGTTACTACATTTGACATTTCCTCTGTATGTTCTTCTAGGCTTTTCTACCATAGATGTGTGCTTAATACATATATGTATGCATTTATATATAGCTGTACATTTCTCTGTATTAAGGTTTTTCATATATGCATTTATACAGATACACATACATATGTGTATAAAGATACAATATGTATTATCCTATAGATGTTGCCTTGTAGCCTGCTTCTCTCACTTAACATATTATCTAAAAACTTTTAGATAAGATACCATTTTCACTTAGCAGATTAGCAAAGACAAAAATGTTTAATACACTGCATTATTAAAGAGAAGTGAGCATTCTTATATAATGGAGTGCAAATTAGTACCTTTTTTTCAGTTGTAGATAGACACAATACCTTTATTTTATTTATTTATTTTTATGTGGAGCTGAGAATTAAACCCAGTGCCTCACACGTGTTAGGTGAGTGCTCTACCACTGAGTCACAACTCCAGCCCCTTAGCACACTTTCTGAAGGTCACTTTGGCAATATCAAAACTTTAAGTGCATATAGCCTTCACTTCAGTAATTCCATTTCTAAGAACCTATCAAATATATATTTGTGTATATATATACATATACGTATATATTTAATGCATAAGAAGAAGGACATTCATTGCAGCATTGCTTGGAAATGAAAAAAACAATTTAATATTATTACTTTTATTTAATATGCAGCTCATATTAAAATATGATTACTCTGTATCCCCTATAGATCCTTGTTGCACAATCTATCCAGAATCTCAGGTTGCTGAGGTTGTCATGCTCCTTTTGTCTCCTTTAAACTAAAAAGTACCCTAAACCTCTTCAGTATTTCAACACTTTGGTTTTTCATTTATCTTTGAAGTACTGGGGACTAACCAAAGCACTCTACCACTAAGCTATATTCCTAGCCCTTTTTATTTATTTTTTTTATTTTTGTTTTTTGCAATACTTAGGATAGAATCCAGGACTTTGTGCATGTTCTGCCACTGAGCTACGACCTGACCCTATTTTTTATTTTAAGACAGGGTCTGTCTAAGTTGCCCAGGCAGGCCTTGAATTGGCAATTCTCCTGCTCCGACCTCCCAAATTGCTGGGATTATAGGTGTGCATCATTGCATCCAGCAAAACTTTAATATTTGAAGAATATAGGTAAGTTGTTGGCAGTGTTGCTCAATTTGGTTTGTCTGCTGTGTTCTTGAGATTAGATTTGGGTTTAATATTTTTTTGTGGGAATATCACAGAAATGATGCTGTGTCTCTCTCAGGGTGTCCCATGAGGGGGCACCTGTTGTTGTTTTGTCCTATTCTTAGTGATATATGATCACTTGGCTAAAGTAATGTCTGTCACATTTCTCCTTATAAAAGTTATATGCTTTATGTGAAACTAAAACAAAACAAAGAACCCAAAAACCTTAATAGTGACTAGTTAAACCCATCAATGGAATAATATAACCAGAATGGGGTAGCTCAATATGTGCTAATATAATGTGGGTAAGTGCAAAAGCAAGAGTTTATAAGAGTAAACACAGAATGCTCTCATTTCATGAAAAACTGGAATATATATACATACACAAACTTGTACAGGCCCACAATATTCTGGGTGGATCCAACAGAATCTAGCAACCAAAGCTGCCTCAGAGATGGGAAATAGAGAATTAGGGTAGGAGCCATATTTGCTTTTCATTTTATCTATATATAGACATATGCACATTTTTTTGTATTTCCTGTAATTTTTAGATATTACTTCTGAAATAAAAAATATATTAAGCCTAGCAGAGTGTCACATGCCTGTAATTATAGGTACTTGGGAACCTAAGGCAGGAAGGTCTCAAGTTTGAGGCAAGCTTCCACAATTTAGCATAAATCTGTCTCAAAATAAAAAAATAAAAAGCTGTAATGCCTAAGTTCTGTCTCTAGTACTGAAAGAATGAAAAAAATAAATAAAATATACTAGGAATATTTTCCTATGTCTTTAAATATTCTTGAAGACCATGCTTTTATTTATTTATTTTTAAAAATACTTTTAGTTGTAGATGGATACAGTAATTTTATTTAGTTATTTTTTATGCTGAGGCTCGAACCCAGGGCTTGGCAAATGCTTTACCACTGAGCCACAATCCCAGCCCCCAGACCATGCTTTTAAATGTGGCTATAGCATAATTTATTTAATATTATTATTGGATATTTGGGTGATTTCAAAATTTTTTATTGCTGTAACATTATGATGAATTTTTTTTAAAGAACTTTTTTGTAGTTGTAGAAGGACAGAATGCCTTTATTTATGTATGTGGTGCTAAGATCAAACCCAGTACCTCACGTGTGTTAGGCAAACACTCTGCCACTGAGCTACAGCCCAGCCCTTGATGAATATTCTTATAACACTAACCATAAGACATATATTTGATTTCGTTAGGATAAAATTACTTAAGGGTGCTGAGTGTGGTGGCCCAGGCCTGTAATCCCAGTGGCTTGGAAGGCTGAGGAGGAGGACCTCGAGTTCAAAGCCAGCTTCAGCAAAAGTGAGGTGTTAAGCAACTCGGTGAAACCCTGTCTCTAAATAAAATACAAAATAGGACTGGGATGTGGCTCAGTAGTCAAGTGCCCCTGAGTTCAATTCCTGGTACTCCCCTGCTCAAAAAAATTTACTTAAAGGTAATTAAAAAATTTCAGAACTTATGCCCATGTTGCCAAGCTGCTTTTTCTTCTTTTTTAAACAAAACAAAACAAAACAAAACAAAACAAAACAAAACATTAAAGTATACTCCTAGTAGCACTCTTGCTATTAAAAATACTTTTGATTTGATAATTTGAAAGGTGAAAGTCAGCACTGTTTTAAAATTTACAGTGATTTGTTTTATGAGAGAGAGGTGGAATACTTTTTGCTTAATTCATATGCTCACAGGTCATTTTCATTTCTCCATGTTTTGAAATGTCTGACGACAACTTTACCTATTTCTACTGGGGTATTTCTCTTCTTTCAGTGTTGTAGGAGACAATCTCAGCTTGTCCACTGTGTATGTTGTAAAGACTTCTCCTTATCTTGTCATATGTGTTTTTTTTTTTTTTCCTTCTTGCAGTGTTAAGGCTGGAATCTTAGACCTCATGAATACTAGATGTCACCAATGCAGCATCCCCAACTCCATTTGCTTTTTTAATGTAAATACATTTATCTTTTCTATAAAATTTTCCCATTGAATTTAGGTTGGTAAAGGTCTTTCATAACTCCAAATCAGGTAGATTTTGGCCTATATTTTCTTTTAGCTTATTTGTGGTAATTTAACACTTTATCTGGAAATTATTTTGGGGTATGGTGATTCGTAATGATTAAACTTCATTTTCCCCCAGAGTTGTATTTTTGCTTCATGACCAATTACTTATCTATCCTATAACTATTGTTTTTAACCTTTTTATTTTGAAATGATTTTAGATTAATAGAACAGCTGCAAAGAGAATACAGAGTACTCCTGTTGATTTCAAATCCTGACTTTATTAATATGCAATATGTATTGTCCTTCCATTTTTATCTTTAGATCCATGAAACACATTTGAGAAACATGTTTATTCAAAATAGTAAAAATAAAAAACTGTCTAGCTGGGCATGGTAGTGCACGCCTGTAATCCCAGTTGCTCAGGAGGCTGAGGCAGGAGGATTGAGAGTTCAAAGCCAGCTTCAGCAAAAGTAAGGCGCTAAGCAACTCAGTGAGACCCTGTCCCTAAATAAAATACAAAATAGGGCTGGGGATGTGGCTCAGTGGTTGAGTGCCCCTGAGTTCAATCCATAGTACCAAACAGCAGCAACAACAACAACAGCAACAACCCAACAGCAAAACCAAAAACCCATCTCTAAAAAGATAAATTTCCAGAGTTGAGGTAATTTTATTTTCTTCTGTTTGCTTTTATCTTTTCAATATTACATAATAAGCAATATTACTTTTTTGATAGACCTTTATTTTTATTCTTTTAATTATATGTGGTGCTGAGAATCAAACCCAGTGCCTCACACATGCTAGGTAAGTGCTCTACCACTGAGCCTCAACCCCAGTTCTGCAATATTACTTTTATAATAAGTTAATGTTATTTTTAAAATAATGTTATTTAAACATTTAATGTTATTTTTTAAATAATGTTATTTAAAAAATAACATGGGAACATTTATTCAGAAAAATGGCTATTAAGAGCAACTTATTCAAGAGTTTCAGCTAAATGATGAGCTATTCTACCAGTTTTCCCACTCATGTCTTTGGAGTTCATTAATAATTGTAACCACATGGGACAGAGCCTTTCACAAAGTAAATCAGTATAAGTATCAGTATAAGTACAATGAAATTGGTCACTCTTAGACAGCTCCTCAAGGACATAAGCATCTTCACTATTTTTGGTATTCTACTCTTAGCTTTAGGAAATACAGACAGTTTTATAGAAGACAATTTAGAAAGTTCCTGAGGGAACCTTAGAACAATCTTTTTTCACCCAATAAAATCTTAATCTACAGAAACTTCATGTCAAGTAAATCTGTTCTGAAGTAGAAACTCAAGGACTAATGCTTCTCTCAGAGGACTGCTGCGAGAATTCCTAAGGGAATTAAGCAGAAAGGATACTGTACTTGGGCCACAGTGGGTATGCGATATTAACGGAAACAAGTGTTTTGGCAAAAACTGTGAAATCACTAGTCACAGGTCACAAGCCTCATCTTAGAAGAGTGCAAATGATGAAGCTGGGAGACACAGACCACACATACAAAACCAAGATATTGGTAAAATAAGATAAATCGAAGGAAGATTTTTCTATTTGGGCTTTTATTTTTTTAAATCAATCGATTTTATATTTTGGAGCAGTTGTACGTTTATACAAAAATAGAGCAAAAAGTACAGAGACTCCCACAAAAATATTATTAATTCTTCTCCTCCTCAACTCCCAGTTTCCCCTATTACTAAAATCTTGCATTTGTGTGGTACATTTGTTATAATTGATGAGCCCATGTTATTATTAACTAATGTCATACATTTGGGTTCATTATTTGTATTCTATATTCTATGGGATTTGACAAGTTTATAAATTACCTATGTCCACTATGAAAATATCATACAGAAGAGTTTCACTATTAATAGTGGTCCACCTACTTCCCTCCCTTCTCATACCCAGCTCCAATTCATCCATGGCAACAACTGATCTTTTTACTCTCTCCATAGATTTGCCTTTTCCAGAATGTCATATAGTTGGAATCACACAGCATGTAGTCTTTCGGATTAGCTTCTTTCATTTAGAAATACCTGTCTAAGGTTCCTCCATGTCTTTTTATCAGCTGAGTCATATTTCATTGCCTGGATGTGCCACAGTTTGCTTATCTATGCATCTAGTGAAGTATATCTTGGTTATTTTCAAGTTTTGTCAGTTATGAATAAAACTGCCATAAACATTTGTGTGCAGGTTTTTTTGTGTGCAGACATAAGTTTTCAACTCATTTGCACAACCAAGGAGCACAATTGCTGGATCATATGGTAACCATATGTTAAGTTTTTTAAGAAACTGCCAGACTGTCTTCCAAAGTAGCTATGCCATTTTGTATTTCCACCAGCAATGAAGTTCCTGGTGCTGTACATCTTTGCCACATAAGCCACACATACAAACTCAAGATGTTGGTAAAATGAGATAAGAGAAAGGTTTAAAAAAATTAAAAAAAATTTTTTTAGTTGTCATTGGTTCGTTTATTTTATTTATTTATATGTGGTGCTGAGCATCAAACCCATACCACTGAGCCACAACTCCAGCCCCATAAAAAAAAAATCTTAATAATTACCTCAAAAGAAAAACCTCCCAAAACAAAATGGACTGTTGAAAAGTGTGTGTATTTATTTATTTTTTAGTACTGTGGATTGAACCTAGGCTGCTTTACCACTGAGTTATGTCCCCAGCCATTTTTATTTTGAGACAGGGTCTTGTTATGTTTTCCAGGTTGGCTTTGAATCTGTGATCCTCCTGCCTCAGTCCCCTGAGGGGCAGGAATTACAGGTGCGTGCCACCATGTCTGATATGTATTATATCTGAAACTCACTTATCTCTTCCAGTGGGTAGGTCAATTCTTTTTCCTTATTGTTTGTTTGTTGTCTTCAGAAAATCGAATGATTCAGCTCAGACTCTGTTGGTGTTCTCCACAACATTTTCTAATCCTTGAGGACTGGGTGCAGTGATCTAAATATCATTTACATTCCTGACTACTGAGAAGCTATGATTTCCCTGCCTCCATCTCTTGCCTTACCCCCACTCATTTATTTAAGCCATCAATGTCTTTATGTACAAGTAATATCAAACTTCACACTGTATAGTAGTGACAAGTTAATTGTACAGTTATTAAGTGATAATGTGTGAGCAGTAACGTAAGTTATTGTGTAATTACCTTTGTTTTTAGAGGCATTACTATGTAATTAAAGCAAACCTGATACAATATTTTAGCAAGCAACAATATTAGACTCTCTTTTTCCTGCTTTTCTTTCCATGCAAAATATTTGTTCTTAGTCATTTCTAGGTCAGTTTAGTTTTTTAATTCTTTGTTTATTTTCCATCTTTCTTTGGATATCTGCCCTTTAGTGATGATTTATGTGTTCTCCCAAACTAGCCTGTTTAAAACTTCTGTCTATACCAAAAGTTACTGGATATATATAGTCACATGAAACATGAGGTAGTTAACTTAAAGACTTCATTTTTTTTTAAAGGTTATTTTATACTGATAGCTGCTTTAGGAAAGGGCATAAGATATAAATTAAAACTGACTTAATTTAATCAATAAGCAAATAAAAAAAAAACTGACTTAATTTGAATCCTTAATTTACTACTCATGCCACAATGACTTCTATACTTGATTTTTATGTGAAGCAAATTAAGTAAAAATAACAGCAACAAAAGATGTCAAAGAATTCAAATATGGATAATACATATTGTTTGTCTTTGAGGATTTTATGCTTTGAGAGAAAATCATGTATGTACTTCAAAAATGGCATAATAATTCAGTTTGGAGATGTCAAGAAATGCTTCCTGATGAAGGTGACATGAACTGGGCCTTGTATGAGTATCGTTTTGCAAAGACAGACATTATCAGCAGAAAGAAAAACAGGTAACTACTGACAGGACAAAGCAGTTTTAGAAAAGTTTTAGAAAATAGTAAAAGATCGGTTGTAAACTGGGTATAGGAGGCATGCCTGTAATCCCAGCTACTTGGGAGGCTGAGGCAGGAGGATCACAAGGTCAGCCTGGACAACTTAGCGAGGCAGAAGAGGCAAGATGGGGGCAGAATGTCAAGGATCTTGTAGGATATGATATGGATTTTATACCTCAACCAACAGAGTCAGCCAAAATCTTTCAGCAAGGGAAACACATGATTACATTGCTTCTGGAGTGCAAATCCTGGCACAAGTAGGGAGTATGAACTTACTAGGAGAGCGAATGCTACCAGAGATATCCAGTAGGAGTCTCCTGCAATATACTAGGAATGGTTGTTTTTTAAAAAAATATGTATTTTTTAGTTGTAGGTGGACACAATACCTTTATTTTATTTTTTTATGTGGTACTGAGGGTCGAACCCAGGGCCTCACGCATGCTAGGCAAGCACACTACCACTGAGCACAGCCCTAACCCCAAGGAATGGTTCTTAAAGTATGGTGCTGGACTAGCAGCTTCAGCATCATTTAAGCCCCATCACAGAATTATTATGAATTCTAGTGTTGTGCTTAAACTGTGCAAAGCATTTAAGGCCAGAAAGAAGACCAGTATAACTAGAGTAGGCAGGCAAAGGTAAAAAAGCCTGAGGAGAAAGGCTGGGACAGCAGATCATGTAGGTCCTTTTATACCACTACAGGAGCTTGGATTTTCAGTCTAAGTGTAATGAGAAGGAACTGCAAGTTTGTAAGCAGGGGAATGAAATAATTTTTTTAAAATATATTTTTTAGTTGTAGGTGGACACAATACTTTTATTTCATTTTCATGTGGTGCCAAGGATCGAACCCAGGGCTTCATATGTGCTAGGCGAGCACTCTGTCACTGAGCCACAACCCCAGCCCTAACTTTTTTTAATGATTATTTTGGCTACTTTGCAGAAAATGGAATGAAGGGCCAGAAAGAGTGAAAGCATGGATATTGGTTAGGAAGCCACTGCAATAAGTGGAAAATGGTCTGAGCTAAAGTCATGGCCAAGGAGTGGACCAAGTGGATACATCTGAGATACAATCTTACCACTGAATCTAAAGAACTCCCTCCCTGAAGGTTTAGAAGGAGGGAATGGGAGGGAGAATCAAGAACTTTAGATTATGTAGAGGAAAATGAGAGGCGAGGGGTATGAAAAATGGTGGTATGAGACAGACATCATTACCCTATGTACAAGTATGATTACATGAATGGTATGGATCCACATCGTGCAAAACCATAGAAATGAAAAGACATACCCCATTTGTGTAGAATGAATCAAAATGCAGTCTGTAAAAATAAAAAATAATTAAAAAAAAAAAAAAAAAAAAAAAGAATGACTCCAAGGTGCCTAGCTTGAGATGTAAAGCATCTGATGGTCCGCGTATTGTGTAACAGATGGATCACGTTGTTAGGAACATTTTCAGAACTGCACATATGGGAAGAACAGACAAGACATACAAACATACAATTTCTGCCCTCCCCCCAACTGGGGATTGAACTCAGGGACACTTGAGCACTGAGCCACATCTCCATCCCTTTTTTCTATTTTATTGAGAGACAGGGTCTCACTGAGTTGCTTAGCACCTTGCTTTTGCTGAGGCTGGCTTTGACCAGCAAATGCGTGATCCTCCTGCCTCAGCCTCCCGAGCCGCTGGGACTACAGACAAGTGCCACCTTGCCCAGTCATGTACATTTTTAGGTAATCCACCCATCCATTACCCTTTAAAGACAAATCACATCACATCCAGTATTGTAGAGGAGATTGGTTGAGATTTTTGTGAAAGTGAAACAACCTTTAGTACTAATTGGACCAAGGGCAAAAAACTCATGGTTCTTCTAGTGTCCCACTTGCAATAATGCACAAAAGGTGAACTGAGCTAACTTAATGTTCTCTTTCAGAGGTCAGAATGGAAGACAAAGACAGGCTGTGAGGTTGGAAGAAACAGACATGCAAGGCAGCTGAGGAACATGGTCAAGTAAAGCACTCAAGTGAAGATCCACAGATGCCTGCTGTTGAGGTCTCAAACTGACTTGAATCTGGAATCACCATTTGGTTCCCCATTCAGTGAAAACCTCCAGTTTTGATTCTTGTTTGAGGTTCATTGAGATACTTCTTAGAGTAGATAACATTAAATCCTTACTACAGATCAGATATTGAGCTTTATAAACATCACTTCATTTAACTTTCACAAAAATCTACATGAGATAGGTATTCTTTATCTTCATTTGTATAGATGAGGAAACTGAGGCTTAGAGATGTTATGTAGTTTGTTCATAGTCCCTGTCTGTGCTGCTCTAACCAAGTACCTGAGACTGGATTATTTTTAACAAGTTTATTTTGTTCAATAAAATAAACAAAAAGTTCAAGATCAAGGCACTGGCATTGGGTGTCTGGTGATGGCCTTCTGGTCTCAAGGCAGAAGGAAGAAGGGAGCATGAAAAGAGTGAGCTAGCTGAAAGTTTCATGAAGTCTTTCTTTTTAATTCCATTAATGTGGGGAGAGCCTAATCACCTCTTAATATCATCACACTGGCCACACTTGAATTTTGGAGGGGACACACTCAAACTATTAATATTCCCAAAATTAGCTAAGGGTGGTACCAAGACTCAAACACATCTTTCAACTTGTTGTCTTAATTACTATGCTACACTATACCATAATGTCTTGCATAATGCTGTGTGCTTCCTTACCAGAGAAAGAAAAAAAAATTGTTGACTCAAACTAGGTGAAATAGGCTGGTTGCTTTTATCCAAATGAGTCAGTGGAAAGACTATCCTAAAGCTGATGCATGGCTGCCCTACTGTACCCTGTTTCTTCCCCATGCTACAGTTTTCCTCACATAGTTGTCATTCTCTAATAAACTGAATAAATAAATCACTGTATTGTGGGGATTTTGAAATGCACATTTAAAAATAAGATGATATATTGTAATCATTAAATCCATATGCTTTTGTACTTGCTTCAGCAGCATATGTACCAAAATTGAAACAATACAGAGAAGATTAGCATGGCCCCTGTGCAAGGATGACAAGCAAATTTGTGAAATTTCTATATTAAAAAAATCCATATACTTTCTTTCTCCTCTGTCTTTGAATACTTTAACATAGAAGAAAGATTTAAATACAACTGTGAAAAACAAATTTTCTCCTCTGCCATTTGAAAAAGAGCTCTGGTGGTATTCTTTTATGTAACAAAATTTTACAACATGCTACTTCATGACTTATAGACTGGACTGAGGGTTGAATCTGGCCTAGAAATACATGTGCAGATAAACATATGACATTTCAAAGTCAAAGAAAACTCCCAACATCTTTTGTTGTCTTTCTCACAGTCTGTTACCCTAGGCTTTATAATTGGTCATCCCTCAGATATCATAATTTTTCATCGGTCATGTGGGCAGCCTAAGGCAGCGGTACAAGAGGCATGAGAAGATTATGGTGAAACACTGAATAATCTATTGTAGATATGGAGAAGACACATAAAATATAATAGCCAAACTTGCTTTTAATAAATTTTTATTTTATGTTCATCATCCTGAGTGATCTTTGTCCAACTATGATGTTTCTTAAGTCATCTGCAAGAGGGCAGGTAGTGTTTATGTGAAGACTTTCATCAAGCTCAATGCTAATGCAGTTTCTACAGAGGGTAAGCAATCTTCACTGACTCATCTCTTGCTCAATATGGATTAACTTTTATCATTAAAATGACAATTAAAAGCAAGCTTGAGAATTAAAAGAATACTTGAGAATCTTCTTTTTTTAATGTTTTCCTTTCCAATCTGTATATATTTTACTTCTTTTTTTGTTAATTTTTTTTTTTAGTTTTTGATGGACCTTTATTATTTATTTATTGACAGTGGTAATAAGAATTGAACCCAGTGCCTTACACATGCTAGGCAAGAGCTCTACCCCTGAGCCACAACTCCAGCCCCTTTAGAATCTTCTTTAATGAAGGTATTTAGAAAACCAAAATGGCATTGACAGTTTTATGTGTATAGGTCATGTTGTGGGCAAAGACATGTCAGTGTACTAAAGATGATAACAAATTTTTTTTTTCTACAAGGACACATTTTAAGTTGTTTTGTAATTATTTTACCAATTCATTAAAGGTGATTTTTCAGAAAAAGCATGCATTTCTTAGCTGGTATGAGTACAGATTACTCTCTCTACACTGGTTTTGGCTCTAATTGTATATTAGTGAGAGTCTCATTACTAGAATGAGAAAAATCTAAAAATCTTTAGCCATTTTATTCCTATGTTTAACAAGTCACAACCCTGAAATCTTGCTGTACCTGAAAACACTATTACAAGTTCTTGGCTATTATTACTAGAGGAAAGTTTTAATAAAAGCTAATTAAGCTACGAAACTCCCAAGTGGTTAACTGATTTTAGGGGCTAAATTTCTAGTATTTCTAATTATCCTCTGATGGCTTTACTTAGTGTTTCACAACCATGACAGATGACAATGAAAAACTGCAGTGAAATTCATCCATCCTGACACTGTGCTAAGCATCAGCTTCTCCCTCTCCAAGTAAAATCAATACTCTGTTTGAGTAAACACGTTTACAGCTTTATTAGGATGTCTTGCTTGTTCTGTAACAGCTACTTGAAGCTGTGGTAACAAATCGACTCAACTCAGTTAAACCTAGAGAGCTGGGTAAGAGGCCCATCGATAAGGTTGTTATAAAAATAAACTGCAGGAGATCAGAAAGCTGGAGCAAACAGTCTGGTAAATGTCAATATTTTCCCTTACAGAGGATGACAAAAACAGTGAGATAATGTGGGAAGCCTTTTTCCCCCTGAAAAATGTTTCTGTTTCAATAGGATAAAAGCATTTCTACTTTTTGTGCACAGCTCTTCTGAATGAAATTTTCACTTCCTAATTCCCATATGAATCCAAAATAGGAAGTTAAAATAAACTTTTCATGCCATTTCACATTCTTTAATTTCCTTAATATTTAGAGACATATTTTGGTCTTCACTAGCTTTATAAAATAATCTTACCTAAGTTATTGGGAATATCTGTGATGGCTAAGCCTTAACTTCTTTTCATTACAGAAGCAAAAGTTTTGTCATCTACATTTGTGAGGTCATTTCAATGGAATGCTCACTCTTGCACTAATAACTTGAGACTGATGTTATATCTTTAAAATTAGGCCTTCCATGTTTTTGCATTTAACAAGAGCAGACAGACTGCACAATCTCTTGAGTAGTAGTGGCATGTATAAAATATCTGCTACCTATTAGGAGCAAGCCTCCATTGTGGGCACAGCTCTACCAAAGAAGGGCTCATAGATTCTCATTTAGATGTCCACAGGTTGCTTAAAGAAGTAACATCTGGCAGGAAATTCCCACTTCAATTTGGCTAGCTTAGATTATCCAGATGTGACAAAGTAATGGTTTCCCCTTGCTGAAAAGTGCTCATGTGTAAACTTTTTTTCCTTTTACAATTCTAAAGTAGTCTAGTTAGTAAATTTTGTTTTGTTTTGACTTCATATTGATTACCATTACCAACTAGTCATGAACTCATGTAACATCTTGTAACCCATAGGTTAGAAAACTCAGATCTTTTAGGGGAAAAATCAGCAAATATCAAATTTTGAAATAACTTAAAAAGCTAATATGCCTGCCAGGGTAAGGTTTGACCTAGCAGGTATTTGCATAATGAAAACCAAAGCTTAAGTGGTATCAGATGGTGCAATGGCTGACTGGTACAGGAAGTCAATTCACAGCAAAAGTTCTTTCACAATAGTACAGCACAAACTCCTAACATAAAGAGCACAACTAAGAAACAATGTATGTAATATACAGGCTCAGGAGCACTGCTGCAGCTATGAGAAAAATTTTACTGTCTTACAGATATAGATATATCTGTGAGGATAACTTATACCCTCTGTGTGGTGGCTGAAAATGGAAACTTGTTTAGTTCTACTAATATAGCTTGGGACACTATTTGAATTTAAAACAAAACTCCTCCAATTTAAAAATACTTATTGGGGCTGGGAGTAAAGCTTAGTGATAAGAATGCTTACTCAAGGCTGTGGGTTCACTTCACAGTTGTAGGGAAAATAAAAAAAGACTTACTGGGACAAGGTCATAGCTGTTGGAATAAGATGATATTATGCTATTTATGTGAGGCTGTACTTATACCCTTACTCATAAGCAGAGAACTAATTTTTTTACTATTTAACTCAATTATTAAAAATCCTGTATTTGGTCAACTGACATTGTCTCATAGGATGATACTAAAATTTTAAAAGTGTTTGATGATGGAAACATTTTAACTTGCCATTTATTTCCTGGGCTAGAAATAAAACATACATCTGAACTCTATAAAATGTCAAAATTAATTAGATAATTAAATGAAAAATATATTAAGCACCTGTGTTTATAACCCAGGTTGGGGAATTCATATCCAAAGTGAGAGACGCTGCTAATTTAGTAACCACATTGCTATTTTTTTGTTTTATTCAGACCTTTGCTGATATTAAAGTCTTATAATATGAAAGATTATATTTAATGCAAATCACCATGTAATTTGAAATATTGTGTCTAATGATTTATTTGCCATGGCAAAGACTTCCGCTAGGTCTTAAGGTTGGCTGAGTTCTGCATCAGTGCAACCTACATGTGACTTTATTTACTTTAAAATTATATTAATTACAAAGCCAACAAAAGGGCATTATAAAAATATTTAAACATCATTGAGACATGTGTTTTGATGTCACATGTCAAAAAAGTGAAGATTGCATCCTCCCACCTCCAAAGCATACCCACGGCTAAGTGGTGTGTTCCCCCTTGGGACTTTTACATGCATTTATAAATATAACATATATATAAGGCCACTTAAAATAAAATATAAATGGCATCATATCATACTTACTGTTCTGTGATTTTTTATGCTTACTTATCAAGAAATCATCCAGAAGGTTTATGTGAGGAAATAGGCTAGATATTAGGTAAGCCCAAAATCTATCACTTGAATATCATCACTACTCTATTCTAGGGGCATAAAAAACCTGGCCAAATAATTTTACAGAATTAACAACTAAATATAGTTGATAGGTAAGTCTTAGCCTTTTGGATTTTTATAGGACATTGAAACTTCCCAAAATAGATTTTAGGTATAAACTTAAGTTTGTCAAACTTTAATTATGATAGGTAAGAATATTTAAAAATTTTCATTATTTCTAATATTGTTAATAAATTAAGGATAATTTAACTCCCCCAAAGTAGAAAGAACAAGATTTAAGAATGAAACTAAAGAATACCTTTAGTTTTATGAGAGCTTACAAATTACCCCTACATCTTATTCATATTGATACTGACTTATAAAAACAGACTGGTGATAGCTAGGCACGCTATAATCCCAGCAGCTTGGGAGGCTGAGGCAGGAGGATCTTGAGTTCAAAGCCAGCCTCAGCAAAGGCAAGGCCCTAAGCAACTTGGTGAGATCCTGTCTCTAAATAAAATACAAAATAGGGCTGGGGATGTGACTCAGTGGTTAAGCACCCCTGGGTTCAATCCCCAGCACCAAACAAACAAACAAACGAAACAACAAAAAAAACTCCCCCACAGACTGGTCCACAGACCAGTGTTTTGAAAATCACTTTGGCTATTTTTCCTTACTTGGAGGGGAAGATAAGATGATAAAGTGCTGCAAGGTAGTATATAGCAAAATGATTATGGGTAAAACCTTTTGGGTTAAATGCTGAGTTTGAATCCTGGCTTTCAATGTGATATTGGGCAGATTACCTACTCTTACATCTAAAGTCAGAGAGACAGATTTATAGAGCTAAAAAAATGAATTTTTTGTTTTAGGTCAGTGTTTTAGAGATGGTTAGTTATGCATCAAAAGCTAAAGAGTGGGGCTGGGGATATAGCTCAGTTGGTGGAGTGCCTGCCTTGCAAGCACAAGGCCCCGGGTTCAAACCCCAGCACTGTTAAAAAAAAAAAAAAAAAAAGGTAAAAAGTACACACTGTATGAATCAGATAAAATAGGTGAAATTGACTAAGATCCATGTAATAGCAGCTGGGACCACAAGAAGATTCAAGGTAGTTCTAAGTAATAGTAGTTCCTCACTAATATTCTAAGCCAGGAAAGTGACACACATATTTTGTCACGTCAGAGTTGTAAGAAAGTGAACTTCAAAAATTTTATTTATGACATTTCCTGTGACCCTCTGCCATTAAATGCAATCTTTTCATGTCAACATCTTTTTCCTGGAAAAATAAACAGGAAAACTAAGGCCCACATTTGAACTTTGGTGTCTAATAACCTACATAGTTCAGACCATCTCTGTCTTACTGAAATCACAACAAGATAAAGACCTTTGGATTTCATTATCTATTTACA
The DNA here is from genome assembly GCA_020662805.1 of Glaucomys volans. Taxonomy (NCBI): domain Eukaryota; kingdom Metazoa; phylum Chordata; class Mammalia; order Rodentia; family Sciuridae; genus Glaucomys; species Glaucomys volans. The sequence continues at coordinate 119,069 of JAJEJO010000933.1, read as the reverse complement.
ATTGCTTGTAGATGGAGGCCATCTAGGATATTAGATCTTTGAGGGAATATTTATGTTTTATGAGAAACTCCAGATTTTGCCCTAAACTAAAGTGATTTTTTTTTCCCTCTCTCTTTCACAGCTGCAGAAGAATAATCTTTACCTCTTTTAACTACAGAAGGCTTAAATAATCATAGGCAGGGTTCTTAGAATTTAGTCCTGAGGGCTGGGGATATAGCTCAGTGGGTAGAGTGCTTGCCTGTCAAGCACAAGGCCCTGGGTTCAATCCCCAGCACTGAAAAAAAAAAAAAAAAAAAAAAAATTCAGTCCTGGTCCAACTTCAGCTTATCTAAGTCTCTGGATTTATAACACTAGTATACAGCATGCAATGAAGCATCTTATTTTGCAAGGGTGTGAATATCTTTTCCCTTGCATTTTTGATCTACTGTCTGTGGTGAATATTTCATGTTCCTAAAAAACAAATCAATTCCATACTTCTTTGTTGATTTTAAGGCAATTCTTTGTTTAAGCAATAAAACACAGAAGATGTCCTACCAGAGTAGCAAAAGAAGGAAAGGTGGTATTACTGCTGTAGGGATGTTTAGCAGTGGGCAGCTTGGTCACCATTAAGTAAATCCCTGAGAGTAGATCGTAAGAAGATTTTGATTTTTGAGTAAAGAAGTGTAAAAACATATTGAATACCCACCAAGTTATTTTCTAGTCTTCTAAGTTGGAAAGCAAATGAATGGGTGGGTACAGAAAAAGGAACAAGTCACAAGAATTTTGCACCATTTCCTTGCACATTACCATGAAGTAGCAATTTAGAATTGGGGAGGAAGCTACAAATGTTTGGGAACAAACGAACGTGGCAAAGATAGAAAATACAAAGATAATTAGAGAATCTGCAGCTCTCAGAATAATAGGTGCTACATGAAGAGGAAGCAGCATCCTTGTTCTGCAAACAAAATTTTTTTAACCCAAATCCTTTTCTAAACATGAACTATGGAATGAAATTAACATTCTATTTTCTTAGATGGGGAATAGAATAATTATTTGCAGTGTGATTCTAAGTGGCCTTAAGAGTCATTTGCATATCATGGGTAATTTTTTTTAGGAGAATACATTTCCCCTGTGAAGGTTGTGATGAGAATTTTGAAAATCAAAGGTATTCAGAGGTAGCATGGTTACCTTACTACCACTCAAAATAAAATATTGTAAGTTTTTTTTTGGTACTGGGGATTGAACCCAGGGGCACTCCACCACTGAGCCACATCCCCAGCCCTATTTTGTATTTTATTTAGAGACAGGGTCTCACTGAGTTGTTTAGGGCCTCACTAAGTTGCTGAGGCTGGCTTTGAACCCGCGATCCTCCTGCCTCAGCCTGCCAAGTGCTGGGATTACAGGCGTGCGCCACAGCGCCCGGCTAAAATGTTGTAAGTTATAGATGGCTCTTGACCATATTTAATGAAAGGTTTTATCTTAAGAATGCTAGTTCTTAGCCAGGCGTGGTGGTGCACGCCTGTAATTCAAGCGACTTGGGAGGCTGAGTCAGGAGGATCGCGAGTTCAAAGCCAGCCTCAGCAATTTAGCGAGGCCCTAAGCAACTCAGTGAGACCCTGTCTCTAATAAAATAC
>JAJEJO010000933.1:0-117356 GCA_020662805.1 Glaucomys volans | reverse complement strand
AAAAAAAAAAAAAAAAAAGCTAGTTCTTAGGTGAGTTCTTTAGTCTTTCACCTGAGAATTGTACACTTGTGTCTGGAACTAATCTGTCAAAGGTATACTCACTTTCAGTCTAAAGATGATTTGTAGGACTACTTCAGATACTTATAGTTTCCATAAAACAAATGACTAAATAATATTAGATTAACACAGGCTGGTATTGACAGCCCAGTGGGAACATATTGATTAGGTCCCCTTTCATGTTATTTGTTATGATTTTTCTTCTTGGTTTCATTTACTGGGAAGACATAGAGGGGTAGAGATTTCACTGGGAACAATGACAGTGTCTGTCACAAAATGTTCTCAATGTTTCCATTTGTTACTATGGCAGTGACAAAGAGGTTCCAAATGAAAAGGCAGACCTGCTGTGACAAAGCACAGCAGGACAACAGAAGAAATTTTCTCCTGACCTGGGAAATTAGGAAATCATACTTAGAGATTATAGAATTGTCTCTATTTCAAAAGGTACAATCCTAGCACTTGGGCTTTTGAGGAAGAATGTGAAAAGAATAGTTTCATCAGGGCTGGCCAGTGACAAATAAAGAGCAAAGGTTACCAAGTGCTTAAGACCTCCAAATAGAACAAGGAGGTATGCTTGTTAAGGCTATAGGGATTTGTCACTGTAACTAAACCCCTGAAATTGAACTATGAATTTATATACATTTGGGGTACTTATTTAAAAATTATACATGAAACTCCATGATGAAGTCAGGGATTGTATATCTTTTAATTGGCTAAAAGGAACACAGCACTCTTCAACTGAATTATTTCATTAGCACATAGTAGCTAGAGTGATGGTTTATCTAAAAACTTGAAATTTCTGAAAAGAAAATGATTGCTCTTTGGCAAGTTAAATCACCATAAAGTATACTGGAATATAGGTATGCCAAGTCACAAAAGACAGAAATACTCTCAGACCAGCAGAACTTGAAAGTAACAGGATGAATATATTATCTGTCTAAAGATAGAATATGTCAATCGAAAGGAGATATGTTAATCAGGCAATGAAGCAAGAAAAAGAAACTACTTAGTAAATGTAGAAGTTGCCAGTGCCTCTCCATTCCTGTACAGGATAGAGTAAGTTTTAACAGTGAGATTAATTTCTAATTCCTGCAGAAAAGCTTTCCCTGGTGTGGAGATGGGAGTAGGGGATTTTAATCAAGGGAATTTTTAGTATTTGCAACTAACAAGACCATCTCTAATGTAAGATGATTCCATCAGACAGTTTAGCCTAGTACTATTAAAACAGTTGATTTTATAACTTCCTTTATTCAGATACCATATTAACCAAGCAAGTCTATGATCTGGCTTTCTGGATCTCTGTAGTGCAGATGATTCTGCTGCATAGGAAATAGTTCCTGGTTCATACTCACCAGGGACTACAGTCCTTCATTTCTATGCTTTTGGTTTCTTTCTTTTAAGCAACAAACTTACCTTGGAGTCCTCACCACCTTATCTGATAACAAAGGCTCCTTTCAATAAATGAAGTCATCTATGCAGGTAACAGAAATATTCTCTTTGGCAAAACCAGTTTTTGTCAGGAAGGGTGATCTGTGGTTCTCAGTTTTAATGATAAGATTTCTCTAAATGATTAGAGAAGCAGTAGAGTGCAATGAGTAAGAGCACTGACTCTAGAGCCAGAATGCCTGGGTCTGGATCCTGATTCTGCTACTCTCTAGTTATAAGACTGTGGGCATGTTTGTTAACCTCTCTCTGTCTGGGTTTTCTCACCAGTAAGACAGGGTTGAAAATAACCTACCTTGCTGGGTGTAGTGGCATGTGTCTATAATCCCAGTTACTCAGGAGGTTAAGGCAAGAGGATTATAAATTTGAGGCCTGTCTGGGCAACTTGGTGAGACCTAAGCTCAAAATAAAATAAAGGGATAGGGATGTAGCTCAGCAGTAGAGTGCGTGCCTAACATGGGTCCTGGATTCAATTCTCAGTACCACAAAAGACAAAACAAAACAAAACAAAACAAATAACCCCCCTCCATGTACCACATGAAGGTTTTTTGAACATTAAATTAGTCAACACAAGCTGGGCGTGGTGGCGCATGCCTGTAATCCCAGCACTTGGGAGGCTGAGGTAGGAGAATCGTGAGTTCAAAGACAGCCTCAGCAACTTAGTGAGACCCTAAGCAACTCAGTGAGACCCTGTCTCTCAATAAAATACAAAATAGGGCTGGAGATGTGGCTCAATGGTGGAGTGCCCCTGGGATAAATCCCCGTACCAAAAATAAATAAATAAATAAATTAGTTAACACGTGTAAAATGACTGCTAGTATTATACAATATAAAGGTTATCTATTGCTATTACTGTATAGCTTGACTCACACAGAGTACTGAATAGGCCAACATAAGCAATAAATTAATAAATTAATAGGTTGTTCATCTCATTGTATGACCTAGAGTTTTGAGATCTGATTATCCTGGGGACTGATCAGAGTGGGTTTAAAGCAGGAAAAATGGCTACTACTTGAGGTGTTACAAGTGAAGTGCTGACTAGTTTCAGCCTGCCTTATGATTTGTCTATTCTCACTTCAATAGTATGTAGTAAAATAGTGCTTGGAGGTTGAATCAGCTAGAAATGGATAAAATGAGGAAGGAGCCAATGCTAACCCAAGGGTTGGCAAACAATAGCCCATGGGCCAAATGTGGCCTGCTTTTTTGTATGGCAGGAAACCTAAGAAAGATTTTTACATTTTAAAGTGTTAAGTGTAAAAAATGAGCAAACAAAAAAACAAACAAAAATGATAATATACAACACAGCCTTGCAAAGTCTGAATTATTTACTACCTAGCTGTTTACAAAAAAAGGTTATAGATCCCTGCTTCATAGTCTCTTTCCTTTTTTACCTGCCTAACTGAATGCTGATGATAAATATAATGAGGCTAGTTAAGTGGAATGAGATAAAAAGGCTGAAAATCCAAAATTCCAATTGCTTTGATATAGTGCATTTATCACTCTAACCACAATGTGTGATAGCTAGCTGTTCCTACAGCAGTATCCTAAGGATAGCTTCTCTCTCCTTCAAAAAGTCTATACATTCTTACAAAGTATTGGCAGCATTACAACTAGTGAGGTATCTATAAAAGAATTTGTTGCAAGCACAAGGCCCTGGGTTCAATCCCCAGCACTGCAAAAAAAAAAAAAAAAGAATTTGTTGTTAATAGGGCCACAAAACCCAGAACCCATGGGCCAGAGATAGTGGCTAACTAGGTTATCATCATATTGATAATACCCACTAGTCCTACTGAGTGTCAAGGACATAGAATACTGGCTATCTTAAAGATTCTAACGTACTTGAGTAATGCACATGTGGGGTATTAGTGTACAAATTTCTGGACTAAGATTTCTGGCTTAACCAATTTCTAAACAGAAAATCACTGTTTCTTTAATATATTATGCAATATGGCTTAACTTTGATTAAAATATTTTTAGCCTACATAAATTTATAGAGCATGGAATATGATAAGTAGCTGCAAAGTACTCTAATATTACCAATGATGAAGACTTTCAGAATAAGCAAATAAGAAACAAGCATAACAGCAAAATGGAATGTTGTCTAGGATATATCCTCTTTCCAAAGAATAGAGGGCATGGGTGTCCTATATGTTAATAGTTCATTTAAGACAGGGTATGAATAGTTTCAGAGAAAGAAAAATGAAAAATTTATGTTGGTGAAAAGACCATTAAAATAAAATAATATTGAAAAAAGCATTAAATTAAAACCATCACACAAACTTAAGTTTAACTTTCCTATAATTCATTTACCCTCCAAGGAAAGAGGGCAATGGTCAATTCCATTTGCTTTTTTTTACCCTGTCTTTCTTGAGTTCATGAGAGAGAAAGACCAGGAGAGACCCTTTTGGGCTATCTTTCAGGAAAGTGTTGCTTTCTAAAGATTATAACCTAGTTTAACTACACTTATCTATAAGGAATTTAGACTCATCAAAAGAGTTTTGTTTTTTTTTTTAACCAAGGATTGAACTCAGGGACACTCGGCCACTGAGCCACTCCCCAGCCCTGTTTTGTATTTTATTTAGAGACAGGGTCTCACTGAGTTACTTAGGGCCTCGCTAAGTTGCTGAGGCTGGCTTTGAACTCTCGATCCTCCTGTCTCAGCCTCCCAAGTGCTGGGATTACAGGCGTGCGCCACCTCGCCCAGCAAAAGAGCTTTTGAATCATATTTGGATTAAATTCAGACTCTAGACAAAACTCTTCTGTCTTGATCTTATTTTGAGTACTCATTCCCAAAGATTAAGTTCTTATAAAACTTACCAGTTTTTACCTAGTCTGAGATGAAACTTTAACCATTTAACCCTTCCCAATATAATAAAACCCACTATTGTGTTAGAAACAGATGTTATAACCAAAGGATATAATCCAAAGACATCATCCTTAGTCATTAGCATAATGTTTAATATTCACCACAACTTGTTTTAAAGAATAACAATGTGTTAGCATTTAGGCCTAAAGGGCTATGAATATACTATATACTGTACTTGATGCAGTTTGTTTATGCAATATTCTGACACATACAATTAATCTTGTGAAAATGATTGGGGTAGAGCATAATAGCAAATTATCTTTGCCAAACACAAATTCTTCCTGTAGTACAATCTCATAATATGATGACAGCAGCAGATGGAAAGAACATTAGGAGTTAACTATTTAAAAGAAGAAATAAAGTCATGAAAATTAATAAATTTTGGCCATGTGGTAGATAGAGACAAGGGTTAAACTGTTTAACTCAGAAGTAAATACAAAATAAATGAGTCTGTACCTCCAACAAATGCATCTCCAGCTCCAATGGTGTCAATAATTTCTTTCTGGTCTTGATCCAAGACAGCAAAAGCAGTGACTTCATTTTCTGCAATTACAGCCAAAGAAAGGCAAACTGACTTCTTTTTGTAATATTCAATATACAAGCTTATACAGTAAAGTCTGACACTCCTTCCTTAGCCATCATTCAAAGAAAAAGAGAGGACATGAGTTCTATATTCTGTACTTCCACACTTGGGTACCAAGGTTCGAAGTTATCTGCAAGCAATGCTTTGTAATTTTTAGCAAACTGATGCTATATATGTCTTGTGAGGGTTATACCCAGGTACTTCACATTTTGGGGAATGATTGTAAATGGCAGTAGTACCGTGTTGGATAGTACAAATGACTGAACAGAAATTATGAGCTAAAGGAAGTGTTTATATGGATTGGATCATGCTCTCTAATAAAGTTTCAAGCCTAACTGTGCTCCTGGCAGTGAAATCCTGGATACAGTTAAAAAGCTATAAATTTCAAAAACATATTAATGCGTCTTGGATGCTTCTTTATAGAAAATCACAATGGCACAATAAAAACACTACTATTATTTTCCTATAATATTTCATGCCAATGTCAAGGATTATTGATTTTAGTTGGTTTATGACAAACAACCTAATCTGGTTACTTTTTTGAGAAAGAGATACTATCTGTCAGCTAACAAAAGGGAAAGCTGCCACTGAATTCATGGACAGAACAAAAGGGACAGTGCAATGGGCTTTTCTCCTAGCACAGTCTGGGCCAGTGCTTGTTGTTTTGGCTACAGAGTAACCTAATTCAGTACTTAAACTTTATAGATGACAGTTTTGGAGTTGTTTCCAATGGAATCTGGCTCAGAGGACGTCTGCAAATGATTGGACAGCATTTTTTATTGGGGACCAGGATTTCTGAAATCACAAATTTGTACCCCTTATGGAGACAAACATGGCTAAAGATTTGCCAACTCCAATTTTGATTAAGGACAAGGAGCAGGTAAACGATTTGGGGACTCTAAAGAAAGATCATAATCATCTTAAGAATTATAAAAAGCATATTCTGTCTGCCTTTTGCTACTTGCTACTAATGAATACTTTTAAAAAGAGACAAATGCAGATGCATTAATGAAAAAAGATCTCCTGGAAAGAGGACTCATTTACTTACTTATCCTTTTGTCCCATATGACCAGTAATGCTAAGAAAACTGCCAGAAGCATCTACTTAAATTCTAAGTAACTGAACTTTTCACACTTTGTGACACTAGGGCCTAAATGGCAGTAAGAAGATTCTGATTAATTTGAGGTTATGACATAAATATACAGGATTAAAATTTCTAGGGAGCATGAAATACATAGGGCTATATAAGAAAAAAAGAGATATAAGCAGACTTTATTAGAAATAATTGGGAAAGAGCTGCAGTCTGATTTAGGAAAAGGTAATATTTATAAAGAAATCTGGTTTTATTACTTCCAAGTATAAGTCATACAATAAAGGGAACTAACAACTATAAACACAGAACAAATAGGCACTAAATAAATAAAGTGAGCTAAGTTAATGACACCATTACTATTAGTAACAGGTCACATTATGTAATAATATAACATGTCTATAAAACATTTAATTAATAAAAAGAATTAATTACTGGATTTACAGATTTAAAAACAATACATATAAGTGATAAGTAACTATAATTAGATAAAATTTAAAGTTCATTGGTAGAAAGTCATTCATTTCTGATTGTATACACTTTTATTTATGAATAATATCCTAAGTTGCAGTGGAAGAAATTATTTTATACTCTGCTCTTAAGAATTATGACTTTAAGGATGGGGATTTAACTCAGTGGTAGAACATCTGCCTAGCATGCATGAGACCCTGGGTTCAATACTCAATACTGGAAAACGAGAAGGAAAAACAACAACACCCCCACCCCCCAAAAAACCCATGACTCTTAAATTCCAGCACCATAAAAAACCAATCATGACTTTTGCTCTATACTTCTGAAAATTCTAAATAAATGCAGTTTTAATATACTTTTTTTTGGATATATGGGTAGACCATTGATATACTTATCATTAGTTGTCACAAGAAGTTAAATTTCCTGAAATACAAGTTAGAATTACTTTGCACCTGTTATATTTCTTAGTGCAAATAATTTGTATGTTAAGGATATTACATATGTAAAAGACACATTATAAATTCAATACAAACATAGCCTAGGATTCACTATTTTTTATTTTTAGAGCACTATGAAAACTACTTTTAAACTAATGGTCTTGAAAATCTGCAAGATCCTGAAATGTGTTCTGAGTCATAGAAGGAGGATTAAACAAGTTTAATGATATTTAAATTCAATTACATTTTGGTACTTCCTAATTTTTTGAAATGTGGTGATCATCTAAGCTCATTTACAGAGCTATTAAAAAAAAATCTAAAGAGTATTGACCAGCATGATCTATTTCAGTCATAACTAACTAAAGAGTATTGACCAACATGATCTGTATTTCAGTCATTCTAGACAATTTGTTGTTAATACCTCTGAAGTTCACTAAATCTGAAGACACACTTAGAGGCCTGGACATTATTCAGTCAAAGCAGCCCAAGATCTTCACTCATGTAACTCTGGTTGGGGTCTAGCTTCCTTAAGTATGAAATGGGCCTGGGATGTGGTAACCAGTAGCAAAAACTAGCTTTCTGCCTTAATTACAGAAAAAAATGAAGTTATTAGTTCTAATCAAGTACTTCTACTTAAGAGTTTAAGATTAAAATTGTACAAATTATTTCTCAATTCTTCTCAAACTTTTCGTAAAGTGAGAAGGAAAAGGATTGGGAATAATTATTATTCCTTTTTTCCAGAATTCTATGAAACCACTAAGTCATGAGCTTCTCCAAGTAGATAGGAAACAACATTAACAATTCAGCTGATAACACATTTATTTGGCATTAATTATTAGCTAAGAGTCTCAGGGTATCTTCATCCAAAACAATAAACTTAGCTTACTTAAAATACAAAATAATCAATTTCAGACATTATCTAGATAGTTTATATAAACAAATAATTTACTCTTCACTTCACTGTGACACAAACTTCACCACCTAATCATGAGGCTAGTCTAACTAGAATGAAAACATCTTCATGCATCTATAAAGCAGTCAATTATAGAAGAGAGGGTTAATTTTGTACAAATGCCATAATATTTAGCTGAAAACAATTCAGTCACTTAATGTCAAACAATTATTTCACGTGTTTCTGTATTCTTCATGCCACTAAATTTACTGTGTAATTTTAGTATTGTATACACACATCCTTGTGATAATTAATATCCTTAAAAACTTTATTCAAGATATTTTAAAACACTGTTTTACTGATGTGCTCCTCAACTGTAGGAAAGTTATAACTAAAGAAGATCCACAGCAGGTTGAAAGGCAGGTGTTTTTCAATCTTAAGGTTATAATAGTCACTACCTTTGTCACTACCTCCAATCCTGTCAATAGAAGTTTAAAAGATGAAAAAGTGATGGGAAAGTTTCAGCAGAAAGTAAAAAGTACAATGAGACAAAACCCAAAATACTTTAAGGCTATTGCAAGAAGCTCTTGTATCTTGGCTATTCTGGACTTTAAGGAAATGTTTTTGTTTGTTTGTGTGTTTGTGTGTGTGTTTGTGTGTGTGTTTTAACCTCTTATTTGGAAATAACAGAAAAAAAGTCTAAGAAAAATATGGGCAATTCTCATACAACATGAATACAGATTTACTGGTTTTTAACATTTTACCACAACTGCTTTATCATTCTTCTGATATACACATGATTATTCTTCCAAATATCTGAGCGTAAGTTGCATATATTATGATTTCACTCCTTAAATATGTCAGTGAATATTTTCTAAGAACAAAGAAGATATTCTGTTAGGTAACTAGGATATCATTAATAAATTTAGCAAACATTTTAATTTTATTTAATCTAAAGTCTACATTCCATTTTCCTAATTGTCCTAGTTTAGTAGGTAAAAGCTTTTTTCATTTAGTATTCCTCTGTACCCCGCCCTAGTTTGTTTTAAACAAAAAAGGTATTACCTGACACTATAGAGCATAATGACCATAATACTGATCTGGGTAATGATTTTTTTTGGTAAAACTTCAAAAGCATAGGTAATAAAAACAAAAATAGACAAATGGGATTATAATCAACTAAAAAGCTTTTGTACAGCAAAGGAACAATCAACAGAGCCAAAAGACAACCAATAGGATGGGAGAAAATATTTATATGCTATACATATGATAAGGGGTTAATATCTAAAATATACAGTGAACTCAAACAACTCAATAGCAAGAAAACAACCTCTCAATAGAAGACATACATATGGCCAGTAGGTAGAGGCAGAATTTTCAATCTAACTAATGATCAGGGAATAGCAAATCAAAACCACAAGATAGCCGGGTGTGGTGGCGCACACCTGTAATCCCAGCACCTGGGAGGCTGAGACAGGAGGATCACAAGTTCAAAGCCAGCCTCAGCAACTCAGCAAGGCCCTAAGCAACTCAGTGAGACCCTGTCTCTAAATAAAATACAAAATAGGGCTGGGGATGTGGCTCAGTGGTCCAGTGCCCCTGGGTTCAATTCCCAGTACCAAAACAAAACAAAACAAAACAAAATAAAAAACCACAAGATAAGCAAGACCCTGCCTCAGGATATGTTCAGAGGTTAAGTGCCCCTGGGTTTAATCCCCAGTACAAATCAAACAAACAAAACCCCAAACAGCAACAACAACAACAATAAAAACAAACCACGAGATATCACCTCATATCGGTTAGAATGGCTATTACCAAAAGACAAAGATAATAATCGTTGCTGAGAATGTGGAGAAAAGGCAACCCTTATACAATGATGGTGATAAACTAAATTAGTATACTCATTATGGAAAATAGTAGTGAAGGTCCTCGAAATGTTAAGAACTAGAACTACAGTTCTGTGATCCAAAGTCCTACTCCTAGGTATCTATCCAAAGGAAATAGAATCAGAATTTTGAAGAGATATTTACATTTCCATGTTTACTGCAGCACTACTCACAACTGCCAAGACCTGGAATCAACCTAAGTGTCCACTGATGGTTGAAAGGATAAATAAAATGTAGTATACACACATAATGGAATACTATTCAGCCATAAAAAAGATCCTGTCACTTGTGACAACCTGGATGCAACCAAGCACATGTACTAAGTGAAATGAGCCAGGCAAAAGTGACAAATACCACATGATCTCATTCATACATGGAATTTAAAAAAATGATGTCATGGACAGAGTAGAATAGTACTTACTGGAGGCTAGAGAAAGGGGAAACAGGGAGATATGGTTTAGAATAGGTGAGTATATACAGACAGAAAGTAGATAAATTATTGCCTGTGGCTGGAGTGTTGAGAGGAAAGGATAAATAGAGTGTGTGTGTGTGTGTGTGTGTGTGTGTGTGTGTGAGAGAAGTGGGAATGACTGCTAGTGGTTATCGAGTTTCTTTGTTGGGTGATGAAAATGTTCAAAACTTGACTAAGGTGATGATTGCACCACTTTGTGAACATACTAAAAACCACTGGATTTAAATGAGTGAATTGCAGATTTGAATGATATCTCATTAAGGCCATTTTTAAAAAAGGTATCATATTATTCAGACTGTTATGAACTGTATTTTTTTCACTAGGAGATCTTTCTATACTGGTAAATACAGCATGTCCTCATTATGTTTTATTGCTGCAAAATAGTTCACTGTATGGCTATACTACAATTTATTTAACCAATCTTTTACTGATGTACTTTAAAGTTATTTTCAGTCTTTTATACCATGAATGATGTTGCAAAGTTCTAAAGCTTCTAAGTAGACCTTATATTCAATTATTGTACTTAATAGTTATTAATATCATTCCTATTTTATACAGGGAACTGATATAAGGAAACTGAGTTGTTATACTAATAGCATGAAATATGCCTATGTCAAAGAATAGGGAAAAATGAAAATCCAGGAAATGGTTTTCTTTTCACCAGGACACACACACCAGGATATGAACAAAGACACCCTGCTCAGACTGCCCTAATAAACAGGGTAGTGAAACAGATGACAAACTCTGCTAATAATAGACATTTATAGAACAATCCTAATTAACAAGGACTTTGGGAAATGAAGAGCTCTGGGTAAATTTAATTTTCTGGTTAACTAAAGAAAAAGCAGAAAGTCGTTTTAGCTAGAAATCTTTCTAAATGTATTAATATAATAATATACCATGACATCCCTGCTTTAATTAGTTTAGTTTACTGAACCGAATGAAAATTTTCTCTGATGATAGAGAATCCTATCTTGAACATCAATTCTTACTGTAGTCCACAGGTATAAGTGCTTTCATGAAAAGCAGACTAACTGAAACTGTGGGAAGTATATAGGATTAAGAGTCAAAAGCCCATGACTTTAGTGTGGTTTTAGCTTAGCTACTTTATTCAGTAAATGTTTATTAAGAGCCTATTCTGTGGTAGGTACTCTATTAGGAATTGGGAATACAGAATTGAATAGAACACACAAAAATCCAGAGGGTTTCTTTATTTTATTTTATTTTTGTACCATGGATTGAACCCAGGAGTGCTTAACCACTGAGACACAGTCCTAGGCCTCCCACCATTTTTAAATTTTGAGACAGGGTCTCATAAGTTACTTAGGGCCTTGCTAAATTGCTAAGGTTGGCTTCAAATCGGTGATCTTCCTGCCTCCGTTTCCTGAGCTGCTGGGATTTCAGGTGTGCAACACGAGGTCCAGCAAAAACCACCAACCAACCAACCCCAGCTTTTATAAGTCCTACAGTGTAATGGGGATAGGCAATACATAAGTAACAAATAATTTGAGTTTTTGTTTTATTTTGTTTTGCAGTACTGAGGATTGAACTCAGGGGTACTCTACCATTGAGCTAACATCCCCAGCCATTTTTTTTTTTTCTTTCTTTCAATTTTGAGACCATCTCACTAAGTTGCTGAGGCTGGCCTCAGACTTGTGATCCTCCTGCCTTAGTCTCTAGAGTAGCTGGAATTACAGACATACGTCACTGTTTGTGTGGTTCATTTATTAATAGATGCCACAGAAAAAAAACAGGAGGATGTGATGAAGTGTGTCAGGGAAGGAGAATTAATTTAGACAGTTGCTATTTCCTCACTGAGGACATGATAGTTGGAGTTGAGACTTCAATGGCAAGAAGTAACAAGTCATATGAAGATAGAGGGGTAGAACACCAACGCGTAGACGTCATGGGCTAACAAGTTTGGGGAGCTACGACCATTTAAGATGAAGGCCACTGAAACTACAGAACGTAGTGAATGTGAGGTGGTGTGAGATTTCATTCCAGGTGAAATGGGAAACTATGGAAGATTTTAAACAAGGGAGTGACACAGCCCCATCTTTGATTTAAAAAAGATTATTTTGGTAGAATGGATTGGAATGGCAGAGGTTGAGGGTGGAGTCAATGAAGCTATTTACCAAGAAACTTTGGGTAACTCACAATATTACTTAAACAGTCTTATTACTTAAAAAAAGACAATACTTGCTTTACCTATTTTATGTAGCTATTGTATGGATTATTAATAATGTTATAAAAACACATTGTCAAATATAAAGCCCAGTACTATTTTATGAGGCATTCTTAGGAGCTTATTTTCTTCCATTAGGCAGTAAGTATTTGTTGAACAACAGCTATGAATTCTTTATTCTCTGTTAGGTCATGTGGGGGAAATAACATACAGGAGAAATTTTTTTTTTTTTTTGAACCGGGGATTGAACTCAGGGGCACTCGGCCACTGAACCACATCCCCAGCCCTATTTTGTATTTTACTTAGAGACAGGGTCTCACTGAGTTGCTTAGGGCCTCGCTAAGTTGCTGAGGCTGGCTTTGAACTTGTGATCCTCCTGACTCAGCCTCCCAAGTCGCTTGGATTACAGGTGTGCGCCACCACGCCCAGCCCAGGAGAAATATTAAGACATGATCTGTCTTAGAATTAAGATGCAAGGAGAAATCTGGCATATACCATAGAATTTGTGAAGTATCATACAGTGTAGTACTGTTTAGAACTACAACGTGAATTCAAAGGAGAGAGGAACAGTGAGTTTAATTAATTGGAGATGGTTTTATGGAGAATAAGACTAGGCTTTTTTTTTTTTTTTAAAGTAGTAGTATTGGGGATTGAACCCAGAGGCACTCAACCCCTGAGCTACATTCCTAGCCCTTTTACTTTTTGAGATAGGGTCTCACTAACTTGCCTGGGCTGGTGTTAAACTTGTGATCCTCCTGCCTTCTGAGTTGCTAGGATTACAGGTATGCACCGAAGTGCTCAGTTTAAGCTAGCTTTTAAATATGTGGATAATGAAGATGATAGAAAAGGGAAGTTGTGTATGTTCTAGTATAAACAGAAGTTTAGATGTCAGACAAGGCAACAAATAAAACAAGGCTGGAGGAATCTAGCCATTTCTAGGCAGATTTGGAAAGTCAGATAAAAGTTTGGATTTGATGAATCAGGAGATGGAATGCAATTTTAGTTGCTTGGGTAAAAATGTCATTCACCAAGAGCTTTAATACTTTACCTCATGCAATTTTCTTGGCAATCCCATGAGTTTGGTATTATTAACCTGATTTTATAAATGATGACAATGAGGCTCATTGGATTTGTCATCTGTGTATAGTCTCATGGCAAAGGCAGGACTTTGGGACAAAATGAATGAGATAGGAAAATGTGATTTCAACACTGCCATTCAAACAACGTTGCTACCATTTTTGTGAGTGTGATATAAATAAACTTTGATTAAGCATTACACAACAGTTAACTGACATTTAAATTCCCTGAAGCCTGGTCCTGATAAGTAAATTTGACTAAATTAAATTGATAAATACTCCATAGAGATTAGAGGCAGCATTATGTTGTGGTTAAATGTGAGCCAGGCTGCAAGGGTTCATATTCTAGCTTTGCCATTTACTCTCTGGTAACCAAGTTAAACACTTTATGCCTCAGTTTTCTCAGGTTTAAAAAGAGACCAATAAGAGTATTTATGGGGGTGCTGGGGATATAGCTCAGTGGGTAGAGTGCTCGCCTTGCAAGCACAAGGCCCTGGGTTCAATCCCCAGCATCACAAAAAAAAAAAAAAAAAAAAAAAAAAAAAAATTTACGGGGTTAGGGGAACATTACAGTAGTTAATACACGTAAAGTACTTAGAGGAAAAGCTGACACATAGTAAACATTCTAAGACAATTTTATGGTAAATGGACATGTATATTATTCATCTTAAAATGAGGCTGTTAAACATAGAGAATTCAGGTCTTATTTAAAATTTCTTCTTCTTCTTCTTCTTTTTTTTTTTTTTTTTTGGTACCAGGAATAGAATCCAGGGGAGCCAATCTGTAGCCCTTTTTGAGACAGGGTCTCGCTAAGTTGTTGAGGCTGGCTTTGAATTTGTGATTATCCTGCCTCAGCCTCCTAAGCCACTGGGATTACAAGTGTGCACCACCATGCCCATCTGAAATAGCTTCTTCTGAAAGCATGGTTTTGATTGTGGGGACCACTTGACTATATACATCATTATTGGCAGTAAAATCTCTTAATTTGTTCATGTTTTCTTCTAATTTTTTACAAATATTTCAAGTTAATGCAGTTAAATTTTGTAGCACCAAACATAGATGTAAGAGAACAAATGAGTGTTTACTTTGAATGCAAAAAGAGTTTTCCAAGGCTGGCTTGGAGGTGCACGCCTATAATCCCTGAGATTTGAGAAGCTGAGGTAGGAGGATGAGAAGTTGGAGGCCAGTCTCAGCAATTTAGTGAGACCCTGTCTCAAAACAAAAACCCAAATAGAGCTGGGGATGTAGCTCAGTGGTTAAGTGCTCCTGGTTTTAACCTACCAAAAAAGTCTCCCCGCACAAGACAAGTAATCAAGAAAATGACCAATATTTGAAAAACAACCAACCAAAAAAGACAGTGATAGGTGAAATTACTGTTTCTGAAATCTCATTCCCTTTGCTTGGTGCCACCCTTCCACATTTTTTACTGGTGCATTATAGTGGTACATAATCATGGGATTTATTCCATACATATTCCTACTCGCTCACTATGTAATTTGACTAATATTACTCCCCTGCACTTTCCTGGTGTGTACTTTTGTTTCTTTAAGAGGTTTCTGGTTATCTTTAACGGATTCACTAAATGAAGTACATCACTTGACTCTTCCTGTAAAGCAGTTCATTTCAACATGTTCTTTCTCTATTTCTTTATATGTATCTACTCTATTCTCTAATCCCTAAGAACTGGTTCCTCTGCTAACTTAGGTCACAGGTCACTGGCTATTTATGGACTAACTCTGGTGAGTTCCTAATCCTGATTTAAACAGCTCTGTCCAGAGAAGGAGCTAGTAGGGCTCATGGCATAAAATGTGGCTGCCTAGGTAAGAGGGTCTGTAGAAAAGGCAATATTCTGTCTGATGATCCCTAGCATCCAGAACTATGCCAGCAATTACAGATGCTTAGAAAATATTTGTTGAATGAATGAATAGGTAATTTTATGAATACAAATCTGATTGCTTTATTCCCCTATTACAAACCCTTTAGTGGTTCTCTGTTGAATGAAGTATTAACTCCAGAATATGATTTCAGCCTCTTGTTCAAACTATCTCTTGACACTCTCTGACCTGTGGTTGCTGTTTGGTCATACTTATAATTTCCCTAATGTTTCTAATGTGTAGAAAATTAGAAGACAACATGAACAAACTAAGAGACTTTACTGCAAACAATAATGCACAGTCAAGTGATCCACACAGTCAAACCATGCTTTCAGAAGCAGCAATTTTAATGTGCCAAAATTTCATTTCCCATATAAAATTTACTGCTTTGCATGTCTTTCATTCTTAATTCCAAATCCCAGATAAGGCATGTTCTCTTGGCTTGGAGTCCCTGACCTTCAAAGAGAATTGATTACTTCCTCTTTTTTATATAATCACTGTAAACTTCACATACTTTTATGAAAGTATCATATTTGTAGTTTCTTACTTAACAAGTATCTTCTTGACTAAATTATGAGCTCCTTGCGATTTCCAGCTCTTGTTACTATACATAGTAGGTGCTTAATTTATATTTATTATGGAGTGAATGACTACTTGTATACTATGAACTCAATATGTTTTCTGACTGATCTTGAGAAAGAAGTATATAACTATAATATACTTCTCTGACTTAGTGTAGTAAATCAAGTAAGCAAACTAAGGTGCTAGTTGCCAATAATTCTGTCTTTTAGGGTTATTAGGATTTGAACTAGCATTTCAGTTGTTTGCATTAAAGAATATCATGAATTGCTTGAAATTCAGAAGGTAGGGTACTATTTCAATAGTGAATAAATTCAATGTTGTACAAATGATCCCCCAAACCTTTCCTGAGCTGTGAATACAATCTTGAGAAATAATGAAAATATGATTAAACTGGTGTCTTCACACTAGTTACTTTCCATCATTCAGAAATGAGTATGTATTTATGACTCAATGAACCTCGGTTTAGGTCCTGTTTAAGGATAGTGGGCTCTGTTTAGGCATAGTGGTGCATGCCAGTAATTCCAGTGATTTGTGTAGCTGAGGTAGGAGGACCACAAGTTCAAGGCCAGCCTCACAACTTAGGGAGACCTGTCACAAAAAAATAAAAAGGCTAGGGGATATAGTTTGGTGATAGAACCCCCATGGGTTCAATCCCCAGTATCCCCCACCAACAGAGATAGTAGGCTCTGATGTGGGAACTTTGAATAAACACTTATATTGAACTGAACCAGGACAATCAAATGAATCCTAGTGTCACAAGTAGGGTTCATTTCATAAGGATGCCGTGTCAGTTTGATTAACATCTATATGTACGCCATCCTTCCTTATAAGGAGATCAGGAACTTTTGGGGCTGAGAAAAGGGAAGAAGCATTTACTAGGTAATTCAGACCAAGGCATGATACTCATGAAAAAACCTGAAATTATCAGACATCAATAGTTTTCTTAATATTTTGGTGGTCTGGTCCTAATTATTACAATAGTAGCATAAAAGACATTACTGGTATTCTAAATGTATTTTAAAATCATGTATTTCTTTCTGAATGCAACAGCCAGGATTTTGAAAGTGGATAAGCACATACAAAGTTGTTTAATATTCTTAAAGAATCTATTAATGCCACTACTATTAATTGTGGATTTCCATCAGTATGATTCCTGCGTGAACTGTTGCGGTGGCAACGGGAAATATTTACAAAGTTTACAAAGGAAAAGCTGCATTAGACACAACGAGATCAACGGCTCCTTTCTTCTTTATGGGGGAGAAAAAAAATCTCACAGCAAGAAAGTGTTGCTGAAATATCACTGATGTTTAGTGTAATCAGGTTTGCAGAGATGATAATTCTACAAGGTAATTTCATAGATTTATATTGAAAGAAAAAGATATTTTATATATTCTAAACTGTACAATGAAACTCAAATTCCCCAAGAAGTCAATTTCAATGGGTATCTTGTTACTCAACACTGATTAAAGTTATGAGTACTATTTATTGTCCAATAAACTAAATTTGATTCTCAGATTTCTTGTCTACTTGGAACACAGCTATAATGCTAAAGAATAATTCTTTGATCCAACTTAAGCAGAACACTTCTTTACAGTCATTTAACAATCTTTTTTGCACTTAAAAGTAGATTAAAATGTGTAAATGTATGGCTAATTACTTGTAAAAAGAAGCAAACACACAACAACCCCTTAAGTACAATATTTTACATGGTTTTAAAATTTGGCTTACTCTTCACCATTTCTTACAAACAGAAGTTTTAGCATCAGTTTTTTTTAAAAGTTGTACCAATAGTATAAGGATCATACTCATGTTTTTCCTTCTGTTAAAGGATCTAGAATTGAGCTACTGCCTAGTCAGACATGTCTGAGGTTTAATAAAGTCTTTGGACAAAGATGCAGTTCTGGAAAAGACTGATTACAGAACTAAACTAAAACCAAGAAAATGCAATCTGTTAATGACAGAGATTGGTGGGAGAAGTTTAGAAACCGGGCTCATATGAGTTGACTATGCAGTTCTGTTCCCAATTCATCATTCGGTGCCTTTGTCTTGATAGTTTGACATGATACATCATGGTGAGATTATTCACACTGTGGGAATTGGAAAACACAACAAACCAGATTTTGGTTCTTTATGAGCTGGTTGTTAAATCCACACCAGCATACCACTGACCATTTACTACTCTGTTAGCTTTTTTTTTTTTTAAACTTAAGTGACTTATGAAAAAATACTTTTTAAAAATTTATTTTATTTTTATGTGGTGCTGCTGAGAATCAAACCCAGTGCTTCACATGTTAGGCAAGTACTCTGCCACTGAGCTACAGCCCCAGCCCCTACTCTGTTACCTATTACTATATTTTTATTTTTCCTAAGCAGAGACTAAAAATATAATTGTTACATTGATGCTGCTTAATATTTCTGTCTCATGAATGAATAGTAACTAGATTCCTTTGCAATATCTGTTGAAAAGTAAATCACCATTCCCTTTTTGTCCCCTATTCAATTCTCCCAAATGAATTCATTTGAAAATTTTTGAAATAGAAGACTCCATGATGAAAAGAAAGCCCTATTTACCTGTTTCAGTCTCCAGAGTCACTGGGAATTCTGGTGTGAGCCACCATGGGCTGCCATCTAGACATTCTTAAATCTGTCGTCCTATGGCTCTAGAGATCAGGCCTGTTTCTCTATGAGACTCAGGTGGGAGTTTCTGATCACAAGGCCTGAGAAGATGGTTGTTTCTTTTTCTGTTCTCATCACTAAACTTTTTGCTATTGTTTTAAATGGTTACGACTAATTATTCTTATTTACCTTCCTTTTTATTGAGGTTTAACTTACATACTGCAAAATGCACAAAGCTGAAGTGAACAGTTTGATGAGTTTTGTCAAATGCATATATCAAGCTACAGAACTATACTAATAGAGCAGCTACTAGTCTGTGGCTATTTAAATTTAAATTCATTAGTACTAATTAAAATTAAAAAACCCAGTTCCTTGGTTGCACTAGTCTCGTTTCAAGTATTCAAAAGTTACATGTGGTTAGTTGGTTATTGAAGATATAGAACATGTCCAACAAGGCAGAAAGTTCTATTGTATGATATTATAGCTTCATCAACTCAAAGTTATTTTATAGCGAAACCCTTTAAATTCTCACTTTAATCACTTTAATTTTGCCTGTTTTAAATTTGAATCAATGTACATAAACAGTTTATAAACAGAATAATGTTTCTGAGATTCATTCATGTTGCTCCTCATATCAGGCATCCATTTCTTTTAACTGTTCAGTAGTGTGCAGAAGCCTGCTCATGTTGGCTAATACGAACAGATCTGCACACATCAAGCTCTTCTCAAATCTAAGTGACGTCACATTGGCAGCTTGAAATCAGCTACGCTGAGAGTATTTATATCATGACAAGATTGCTACCAATCTAGGTTCTTTTTCCTAGATCTAATCATGAAATATTTACCACCAATATACCACTGATCCTGTATTTAAGTACCTTTTATCCACAGTGATAAAAACAAAAGAACGGAGGTTTGCAGCATGAGGATCTATTCAGGCAGGAAAGGGCAGAGAAACCTAGATCTAGCTGTTCAATAAAGCCCCTAGGATTTCCCCTTTGGTTTAAAACCTAGCTGAAAGGAGCAATTTTCCAAACAAGAGTAGGATATCCTTTCTGGGATTTTTCATCTGCTTTCTTCATTTCACTCAAGAGTCTATTAAAAAAATGTTAAGGAGAGGGAAATGTTCCTCCTGTAATGTATGGGATGCCACCAGACAGACCCTCCATAATTTAGGCTTGCCAATATGCCTATCAGATTAAGAAAAATGGCACCACTCTATAAAAAAATATCAGAACTATTGTGCCAATTGCTGGCTATTCCTCTCAGGACTGGATTATTATCCCTGGCTGGGGCTCCCATTTCCTTCCTCAAGTATCATTCTAAATGTCAGACATTCATCTATCTATCTATCTATCTATCTATCTATCTATCTATCTATCTATCTACCTACCTACCTACCTATCTTTGTACTGCTGTTGAACCAGGACCTTGTGCCTGCCAGGCAAGTGCTCTATCACTGAGCTACATTCCCAGCCCTTTATTAAATTTTCACCCGAAGGCAGGGTATTGCTAAGTTGCCAAGATAGGCCTCAAATGTGTGATATTCCTGCCTCAAGCTTCAAAGTTGCTGGGATTACAGACCTGTGCTAGATGTCGAGTCTTTATACTTTGCTAGGATGCTGAACTAATAAGTTTTTCCTCAGATGAAACAATCAGTATCTTAGTTTCTGAGACTGGAGGAAGATGGGAGATAATCAAATTTAGGAACACTATGTCATATAGCTTCAGAGGATACTATTTATACTTTATGTAAATCGCTCTGCTAGACTTGGCCTGTTCACATACCACAATACTATTTATTCTTCCTCAGATGACTCAGAAACCACATACAAACTGGCCAGGATATCACAGTCAGTACTGCAAGGCTTCTGTCATTAATTGTGTGGTATGTCAAGTCTTGTCATTTATTACATCTGGACAGAAAAAATTTGTGCCATGCTAGTTGATTCTTAGAAAAACCAAAGTAATGCCCCCAAAGTCTCTATTTTTAATATACTAACAAGCTGTGTTAATATCCTAAAGGAACAAAAAGGAACAACTGCCTCACCCCCTGTTTTAATAACTCACTGTAGATAATATGAATATATGTTCTATGTGAGCTGTAAAGCGTAATGTAAGTTTTAACTATTACTTTGTATTTTACCATAGTGACTGCTCTTAAGGAAGAGAAAAATCCTCATGTTCTGATTAGCTTAATTTAAAAGCCTAGAATTCAAATGTCTGAGGTAAGGTCCACATTTTCCCACGTTAAGGGCATACTCCAAGAGTGCAGGAATGTTTGTAGCAACACATAGGTGCCTTCTATTCCTCACAATCAGGTATCTTGGTTTTAAAAGCATGGAGACAGAAAAATCTTTTAGACCTTCAGGGAAAGTCATGGGCACAAGCTTTCACATATTTTAGAGCATAACTATGGCTGGAATATTTGAAAATGTGGACATTTTACCTAGCATATTCCAAGACACAGCAATCATTCCAGACGTCATATAACTCTTCTTTCCTGATTATTCACTTAAAAATTTAATGGATAGGTGTGGTGGCACTTGCCTACAGCAGCTTGGGAGGCTGAGGTAGGCAGATCATGAGTTCAAAGGCAGCCTCAGCAATTTAGGGAGGCCCTAAGCAACTCAGTGAGACCCTGCTTCTAAATAAAATATAAAAAAATAAAACAATGTAGCTCAGTGGTTACGTTCCCTAGTATAAAAAAAAAACCCAACCAACCAACCAACCAACCAAACAAACAAAACCAAAAAGGATAGAAATGGGGATAATTGTGAAACCTAGCAGGATGTCTGTTATACTAGACTCCCAATAACTACTGATTGGTAGTAGAATTTAAAGGTTTCTAAGTTAGCAATCAAGTATATTTTCTAGTAATCTAATTTTATATACTATTCTAACAAAATAAAGAAAACTCTATTTCTTAGATATTTTCGAACTGGTTACCATGGGGATTATAATTAACATCCTAAATTTATACCAATCTAGTTTGAACTGATACCAACTTAGCTTGGACAGTATAAAAAGATCTGCTCCTATATAATTCTGTTCCCCTTATGTTGTTATAAATTACATCTTAAAATGTGCATGCCCATTAACATATAAATACTGTTTTATATATCTGAATTTTAAGTCATATACAAAATAAGTGAAGTTATAAACCAATAATAATTTACCTGTGTAGTTTACCTTTGCTGAAGTTAATTTTTTCATATGACTTTTGTTACTGTCTAGCATTTTTTGATTTCAGCCAGAAGCACTTCCTTCAGCATTTCTTGTAGGACAGGTCTATTAGTAATGAACTTTTTAGCTTTATTTTATTTGGAAAAACCTTAATTTCTTCTTCATTTCTGAAGGATAGTTTTACCAGATACGTAACTTCTGTATTCTTAAATCCATCTTTTTCAGATGGCAAGTTTTATATAAATACCAATTTACCAAGTAGATTCACCACAGTTCACAATGCATTTTAATTTACTGAAAGTCCAAGAAGACAGAATTGCAGTGTGGACAAAGATCAGTGTTGAGCTCAAGATAAGAAAGCTTTTTGGAAATTAGTTGCTGATTGTACTTTGATAATTAAAATACACAAACCTATGATCCTTTTAGGCTTACCTAATTAGTATCAAATGAGTTTACTTAATTACAGTTGTAAATTAAATGCATAGGGTTTGCCTCATCTCAAAATAATTACATGTGCATTGTAATGTGAATTATGGAACATTAACTTATACTTTATCGATTACTCCCTAAACAGAGACTGGGACTCATTAGGACAGTTATTATCATAGCAGTTTTTGATAAATATCTCCTAGAAAAAGTTTCTGAATAATGTTTGCATACATTTTTTTTTATTGGGGATTAAACTCAGGGTGCTCTACCAGTGGGCCATATCCCTAGTCGTTTTCATTTTTATTTTGAGGGAGGGTTATACTGTAAGTTGCTTAGGCCTAAGTTGCTGAGGTTGGCCTCAAACTTGCAATCCTTCTGCCTCAGCCCCAGTCTAGAAAAACAGCCTAGGAGTTCAGGAGCAGCTGGGGTAAGGAAGAGAGAGGAAGAACCTGCTTCTTGAAAATTAAATTTAAAAATTCTGAAAAGAAATATTTGCTGTTATAAAAATGAATGCAGAATTATTAAAGGAATAAATACAGACTCATCAGGAAGAGAAAGCATTCAAACACTAGAGGTTTTCTTTTAAGGAAATGAATATGTTACCAATTGGGAAGAAACATCCAGCGCAAACAGGGCTCACTCAATATACAACTTAATACTTTTTAATTTGGGGGGGATTCCAACCACAAATTAAAATATTTCAAACACAATCTCATGAACAAACATTAGATTTTTTTCATAAATATAAAGTGGATTTAAGCAAAAATGTAAGATTTTCATGCTTAAAATACCTAAATTTCAGTTTGGGGATATAGTTCAGTTGGTAGAGTGCTTGCCTTGCAAGCACAAGGTCCTGGTTCAATCTCCAGCACAGCAAAACAAAAACAAAAACAAGCAAACAAACAAAACCCCCCCAAATTTCAGACCA
This sequence comes from Glaucomys volans, assembly GCA_020662805.1. Taxonomy (NCBI): domain Eukaryota; kingdom Metazoa; phylum Chordata; class Mammalia; order Rodentia; family Sciuridae; genus Glaucomys; species Glaucomys volans. The sequence continues at coordinate 94,283 of JAJEJO010000933.1, read as the reverse complement.
GCCCCTTGCCCTAGATGTTTTTCACATTTTCCTTTCCATCTCTTGTAAGATAATTCCCAGGGACCACATCAACAACTGACTGAGTTTATACTGTTTCCCCTCATTTTTCTTCAATATTTTGCTCCTGTGTCAAAGGAAACTCTGCTGCGACAAAGCCTGAGGATCCCACATGCTTACTATAAACACTTAGCATGCCAGTTAGGAGCACCACAGTAAAGTCTGAGCAGGTATGTCACGGCTTTCCTATGCATTTGTCATTTCTGACTTTGACCACCATAGCTTTTTTTCTCACTATATTTGTAGTTTCCTGCCATTCTCTCTCTTTAAATATAGACTGAGGGGAAGACCTCAGCATAATAACTCTTTTAATTCAGCCCAATTTTAGCCTAAAGCAAACATCTAATTACTCATGATTAAGTCTAAAGAACATAACCTACTCAATGCTCAATGGGTCTGTTTGAATCTAACTAGTGGATTGCCCTCATCTTTCACTGCCTTTCAGTCTTCCTTTTCTCCGGTATTATCTTAATTCTCAAGTGACTGAAGAATCATAAACTGTCATTCTCCTGCTACATACAATATCTGTATTATGCAACTCACATTTCAAGGGATTTATATTATTAGCCTTGAATAATGTGTTCAAAGTCAGATTAAATTCAGACTACTCTGTGATAAATGACAAGATGCATGAGGGCACTGTAATCTAGGCAACCATAATTATACAATTATTGATGAAGTTCCTGTTGATAAACAATGCAAACATTAGGAAATACTATTTTGCAATTAAATGATGAAGAAAGCTGTTTATTGCCTTCCATTCTATCCTTTGCTAATAAGATTGAAGTTGCAGATGTTCATGTATGCTGCATTGATGTTAAATGGTGCATGATGCTCTAGGTGGTTCCCATAACCTTGCTTTGTCTACTATGAACTGACTCAATTGATATGATAATAGAGAAAAGAGCTGGGCTGAACTGGCACAATTTGCATAGCCTTGAAATTTGCCATTATTGGACAGCCAACTGCTCCTAAAAGTTCTTGTTCAGTTGTTACTGACAACGATGTGTTAGACAAACAATATTTTGAAATTAACCACACAGGTGGGAACATCACTTAATGAATTTTTTATACCATCAAGCAAGGCACTCATCAATGCATTTATAAGGCTAACAAGTGGAAATTTTGTGATTTTTTTTTTTTTTTTTTTGGTTCAGCTACTTTAAGAACAAGTATAAAGAGGGCAGATACTGAGGTCACAAAACTCTGGCAGTAGCACTTCGAGTTTTTTGATGTAGGTTTAACAGAGAAACACCTTCTTTCTTTTCACAAAATATGCATTTCCATCTCTTATTAAGTATTATACTGTGATTAAGAAACAATAAAATCTTAGTGCTATTCAATATTGTACATTGTTCATGAAAAAAAAGGAAACAGATTAAAAAACTCCACATAGGAATAGTAGGAATTACTCTAAACAAATAAAAATAAAATGGCACAATAGATGATCTCAAACACTGCATAAAACTGAGTAATTTCCAAAAACATACTGAACACTGGTAAGAGCAGAACCAGAAAAACATATATGTAAAGGAGAATTAGGAATCACTAAGCTTAGAATTTTTGGGTATAAGTGATGAACAAAATAAAAGAGATGGTAAAGGTATCTTGGAGGGTAAACAATTAAACAGCAAAAATGACAAAAATGCAAATAAATGAGACAAATGCAATTCTGAAACAAAAATTCTAGAAAAGCTGACATAGAAAACAATGTTAATGAAAGCATAATACAAAATAGGAAACACAAATGGGCTACCCTGTACTACTTAGAGGTAAAGTTAAATATTTAACTTCCCAAGGAGTAAAATCCCATGTAACTAGTTGGTAAAGATTTGGGATAAAGAAATTTAGAGAAGCACCAGATGAAAAAAACATGAAATCAGTATTTTAAAGAAGGGCAACAAGATTGGGTTTTAAACTAAACCCAAGTCTTTAGCTTAAGTCAAGGTCTGAAAAATGACAAGTTTGTTCTTTTTAGTTTTAGTTGGTTTAAATATTAAATAATGCCTGTAATCCCAGTGATTGGGGAGGCTAAGGCAGGAGGATCACAAGTTCAAAGCCAGTCTCAGCTACTTAGTGAGGCCCTAGGTAACTTAGTGAGACCCTGCATCAAAATAAAAAATAAAAAAGGCTGGCATTGTGGCTCATTTTTTAAGCACCCCTGGGTTCAATCCCCAGTACCAACAAATAAAAAGTAAATAAATAAATAAAATAATTAAATAAATTGAAACTTTCACTTTGAACATTAGCTTTATTACAAGACTAGAATATAAACCTGAAAGAAAATGGAGCACACTGTACATTGCATTTGCTGTCTCTTCTCACTGGGCTCTTCCCTGCAGGAGGACTATTGTCTGTTCATAAGGACGTACTATACTTCCCACCCAATTAATACCAGGCTGGGCCTTGTGACCCTGCTTCTCCTTCCCCCTCTAATATGACTATATTATTATTGCATGTTCCTGACAGGCACTGCCCTTCAGTTTTGGTCCTGGAATGAAGAAAAGGAGAAGTGCCTTGGCTAAATTGTAAGAGACAAGCATATAAAAAATATATATCTATTGTTGTAAATCATTGAGACTGAGGACTGCTAGGCTGCTACTTTAACCTAGTCTGGTTAATAAACAAATAATGAAGGCAGCACTGAGTTTTTTAAGCCTAACAAATCAAAATTATGACATGAAGGGCACAGAATAGCTTATTTTAATTTGATAATGCCTTCAATTATGTGAGCCACTCCCACCCCCTGCCTTTTTAAAATTTTGAGACAGTGTCTCTTTGCTAAGTTGCCCAGGCTGGGCTTCATTCAATTCGGGATGGTTTAGCCTCATTTTCCTGACTAAAATGTACAGTGTGCCCCAATTTGGAGACTACAGGCATGTGTCACCATGCCTGGCTTTCAAGAGATGTTCTTAAAGAGCATCGGGATAAACGTGGAAGATGATAAAGGGGAACTATCAGGATGTTCTGGTCAGAGTTATTCTTGTTCTCCAACAGATTCCTAAGAAATCCAGGAGAAAGGTATATTAATACAAATTCAAGCAGGTTCTAGGAACTTTAGATAATGGCAGCCTATTTAATTTAGACCAACTATCTCATCAAGAACAATGAGAACATCTGGTCAAAATATATTTTTAAGAAATCTGCTTAAGGGCATTGAACACCCAACAAAGAATGGAGAACTACCAAACTAGGATACTGAGAGGTGAGTCTGGTGTTTGATACTGCTAGGAGGACACACTTTGGAATCTAGAGCCTTCCAAAAGAACAACACTTGCTGAACCCTCCTCATTTGTGGATGAGAACTAAAGGGATTAAGTGTGGATGAACAAGGCATAGGAAGTCCTAAGCAAAGGACTATAGCTTAGCTTAGAATCTTCTAAATTCCTAAACTGAGACTAAGATGATTCCAGTGTACTAGTGTTCCATGCCTGCCAAAAGCAAACACGAATCATTCTATGCCTCAAATTATTTCTACAAATAATTTTGGAAATACAACATTTTACCTACAATAAAAGAATAAAGTATAATATGAGGAGGAAAGCAGAAAATTGAATCCAGCAGAAATGACACAACAGAAACTAGCTGAAAACAGCTGCAGATATTGAATTTATAAAACAGAAACTGAAGAAGTTATGCTTACTAATAAGACTTGAAAACAAAACAGACAACTTCAACAAGAAACTATCAAATTGGAAAATGAAATCAAGAATTCAATAAACAGGTTTGCTGGTCACAGTGGCACACACCTATAATCCCTGTGACTTGGGAGGCCGAAGCAGGAGGATTGTGAGTTAAAAGCCAGCCTCAGCAACTAAGTGAGACCCTGTCTCAAAATACAAAATAAAAAGCGGTGGGGATGTAGCTCAGTGGTTAAGTGCCCTTGGGTTCAATCCCTTCTACAAAAACAAACAAACAAAACCCCAACAAACAAACAAACAAACAAAAATCCAAGAACTTAAATAGGTTTAAATGAAATAAGAATTCAGTGATAGATTTAACAGAAGATTAGGTTCAATTTAGAAAATTAGTGAAGTGGAAAAGAGATCAGAAGAAATACCCGAGATGAAGCACAGTGAAGATGATAAAATATATTCTACATAGTTGTTAAGAGTAGAGCTAGGTCAGTGCCAGAGTACTTGCCTAGCACATATGAGGCACTTGGTTCCATCCTCAGCACCACATAAACAAATAATAGAAAGGCATGCTGTCCATCTACAACTATAAACAAAAGAAAACAAAACCCCCAAACCAAATCAAAACAAAACAAAACAAAACAAAACAAAAAAACAACCAAACAAAAAAAGGTATAGCTAGGACCAATGGATAAACGTTATAAAGAAAGAAAATTCCTCCTGGTGTTGTGGCATAGGCCTGTAATCCCAGTGACTCAGGAGGCTGAGGCAGGAGGATCACAAGATCAAAGCCAGCCTAAGCAACTGAGTGAGGCCCGTGACTCGGTGGTTAAGTACCGCTGGGTTCAGTCCCTGGTACAAAAAAAAAAAAAAAAAGAAAAAAAAAAAAAGAAAAGAAAAAGAAGGAAAGAAAATTCCTGCCCAACAGAAGGAAAGATTTTCTGATAATCTAGGGTTTAGGGTTAATAAAACTGAAATAAATAAATGGATCACTAGGTTGTTTAGAGAGGATTCCTGGAATGATGAACTGGGAATAAAATAAAATGATCACTATGCTCTTTTCAACTTTCAGACCTTAGGATTTTATAAGAACTCAAAGAGTGAACTGGGAGAAAAAAAATTAACTGAACCATCTCAGGAGAAAAAGTTTGCAAAAGCACAGTATGATTCTAAATATGTGAAATTATGTAATATGCATGCATACAAAACTGAGTAGATAAAGGTCTGAAAGGATCAATCACTAATTGTCAACATTTGTTTGCTCTGGGGAATTTTAGTAGATATTTTATATAAGGGAATCTGCTGAGAATGATATCAGTAATCATGAGATCAGAGCAATGTGACTAAGGAAGAGGGATTCACAAACTTTTTGGCTTCAGGTTTCTGTAATCTTTAAAATTTACTGAGGACCTCAAATAGCTTTTGGTGATGAGAGTTATAATTATTAATATTTACTCAATTAGATAATGAAATAGAGAAATTAAAATATTTATTAATAAACCTATTACATCTTGACATTTTTGAAATACAACTGTATATTCCAAACAAAAATATTAATCATGAATATGGTAATTATGTTTTTACTAATCTCTTTGATGTCTGGTTTAAGAGAAGACAGCTGGGGCTGTGGATATAGCTCAGTTGGTACAGTGCTTGCCTTGCAAGCACAAAGTCCTGGGTTCAATCCCCAGTACTGCAAAAAAAAAGAGAAGACAGCTGGATTGTCATATCTCCTTCAGTATTCAATCTGCTGGGATATCACACATTATGTGGCCTCTGAAAACTACTGCAACTAAGCCTCAAAAAGCCAAACAATAACTTTGAATTTCTACCAAACAGTTTTCACTTTATTGAAGGGACTCCTTGAAAGATCCCGAATGGGTTCACACTTTGGAACCGCTGCATTAAAGTGAGGGATGGTGACCCTGCTCAGTATAGCTGTAATAACTAGGAATGTGTTAGCTCTGCTGTGCTCACAGCCATGGCTACTGAGATAGGACAATAAGAAATTCATGTGTTGCGGGCTAGAGTGCTTGCCTAGCAAGTGTGAGGCACTGGGTTTGATCCTTAGGACCACATAAAAATAAATAAATAAGATAAAGCTATTGTGTCCAAACTGGGCCTGGTGGCACATGCCTGTAATCCCAGTGACTCAGGAGGCTGAGGCAGAAGGATCTCCAGCTCAAAGCCAGCCTCAGCAACGGAAGGCACTAAGCAACTCAGTGAGATCCTGAATCTAAATAAAATACAAAATAGGGATGGGGATGTGGCTCAATGGATGAGTGTACCTGAGTTCAATCCCTAGTACCTCCTCCCCCACACACAAAAAAGTGTATTGTGTCCATCTACAATTTAAAAAAATTAAAAAAAAATTAATGTGCTGCAACTTAGAAAACAAGATCCCAGACAGTGTGCATAGATGAAAGCAAGCTGGTTAACAATATTGTTTTTGACTTTTCTAGGCAGGTAAAGTACAACTGTGCTGAACCCTAATACAGTAATAGGCCTGAATTAAATATCCCAATCTGTAATTGCTTTTCCATTATTGGAAATAGAAGTAAAGTTTGATTTGAATGCACTAAACAAATTAGACTAGTTGAGTCCTGACATGGGAGAACTAATGCATTTCTTGAAAGTGAAGACAGACTGATGATATTACTGATAGATGGAGATCTGAGACTTTGTATCAAACATGGCAGCTGCACCTTTCTGGAGCAACAAAAAAGAAATAAATAAAGAAAAGGTCTGGAGCCCACACTATTCTATGAAAGGCACAGTTTAACCTACTTCATCAGAAAAATATTTATTAGGCCTTCAACTAATTATTAGGCCCTGCAATAGCTGCAGGGCTCAGAATTTTTTGCTTGTTTGTGGTAGCAGGGATTGAATCCAGGGCCTCGAACATGCTAGGTAAGTGCTCTACCATGGAGCTACAGCTCGAGCCCCAGGCTTAGAAATTCTGAAGGATTAGAAGGACTCAATCACAAATGTTGAAGACACCACTCTTCCTAAATTGGAAAGGCACAGGTTTTCTTCATTATAGAGAATGTACCACAACTGTTTAGTGACAGGGTATTTTTATCCTATTTCCTATGGTGTTAAATCCTGACAGCAAAATTACATTGTATATTTGACAAAAAAAAAAAAAAAAAAAAAAAGTCTAAGAGAATGGTCACTCTAAAGAGGGACCATAAGGTTTATACCCTATTCTTCAAAGAATTCTTTCAATAAGACATTCCCATTACATTAATATCTACAGCAGGGGTTGTTAAACTACACCCTGTGAGTTAAATCTGGCTAGCTACCTATTTTTGTAAACAAAGTTTTACTGGAACATAGTTGTACCCATTTGTTGACATTTTGTTAAGTATGGCTGTTTTCACACTTACAGATGCACACTTGAGCAATTCTGACACAGATTTTGAGCCCTGAAAGGCAGAAAATATTTCCTATTTGGCCCTTTACAGAAAGGATACAGAACTGGAAGGTACATTAGAGATTTTCTTGCTAGTCCTTTCATTTTACAATTAAAATAAGGGCCACAGAAAATGAAAATGAAGTACACTGAGCACACAGAGGACAAACGGAAGGCTCCTAGTACATGGGATTCCCTCTTTGCTATTTTCCAGCATACTCATTCCACACAAGGAATGCTCTGCCTAAAGCAAGAGTCCTGCCGAGTCTCTTAAAAGCCACATATGGTCCTGGCACAGAAATTGTTTTTTCAACACCTGGGTAACCAGGCTGTGTAGGTCCCAGGAGTGAAGCAGTGCCCACAGATTCAGCTCTAGCCATCCCCTGAGGAGTTAGATCTGAGAGCAAGCCACTTTCAAGGCCCTGCCTCATTAGTCCCTGCTGCCACCAATCTAGCTCAGAGAAAACTGATCCTCCCCCCATGCCTGCTACACCAAGGCCAGTCTTGGGTAAAAAGGTTTTGTTCATAGAGGATTTAATTAAGTCATCACTGTATAATGAAACCCCAGAGCTTCAGCCAGTAGTAGTCTATGCTACTTCAGTGTAGCTAAATTTGTGCATTTTAATTAAAAGGAGTAGGTTCTTTTAGAAACTGGTGTTTTTTTTTTTAAACATATGAATATAAGATATTCAAAGTACATAGTATTTATCATCTTATCCTCCCACAAAATCTTTCTTGCTACTTTGACTGTAATGACAGGCTATTTTAATATTCTCATTTGTTTATACTTAATGAAAAGTTCGCCAATCCTAAATGATGTTTTACGAAGTGAAAGAACCCATTGTTGGTTTATTTTTTTTTAAATGCAACATACACAGCTTCAAGATGCTGCATTATTTTTAATGATGGCATAAAATAAAAACATTTTATCTAGTTAAGTAGCTGTCATATTTTTTTTCACACATAAAAATGTCATGAATGTCTTCACATGCAGATTCTTATTTTTTGTATTGCCTAAGCTGCTTTAGAACTTGAAACCATGGGCTCAAGAGATCCTCTTACCTTAGACTCCCAAGTAGACAGGACTACAAGTATGCACCACCATGCCAAGCTATCCCATAGTTTTTTTTTGTTCCATTCCTACTTTTTTTTTTTTAAAATTTATTGGTTCTTTTTAATTATACACGGCAGTAGAACCCATTTTGATATAATTATACAGCAGGGAATATATCTTTTTTTCCACAATGTAGATTCACATGATTCATATAATCTTACATATACATAGGGTAATACTGTCCATCCCAGTCTACTATCTTTCCTTCCCCCACCCCATCCCATCTCATTTTCCTCTACACCATCCATACTTCCTCCATTTATCCCATAGTTTTGAATAGACATTTAGGTTAACTTCCAATACCATGAATTACTGCATAAAAGTGTTTAAACAGTTTTAGCAATTTACACTCTAACAACATTATAGGAGAATCTGATTGATCATACCCCAGGCATCAAATAGCAATTCCTTTAAGAGATTCTAGGGCTGGGGATGTGGCTCAGTGGTAGAATGTTTGCTGGCATGTGTACAGTGCTGGGTTCGATCCCCAGCACTGTAAAAAACCCAAAAAACCTAATAGTCACATATTCCAATTTGAACCTTCTTATAAAAGTCTCTTAATCTTCTAACATTTTAACCTCAATCACTCTTCAATAAGAGTTCACACTGGTCTCAACCACAGTTAGGATGACATTGTCAGAAAGTCATTAATAGATTCTAGAATAAAAATTCATTAATAAAGGCAAGCATGTTCAATGATTAAAACATTTTTATTAAAACTATCTACTCTGATATGGGACACCTAAGACATTGATCTTTTTGTATCTCTTGCAAGGAAAAAAAATCAAATTAACATATTGATATATCATGAAACTCGCTTAAAACCAAGTTTAACATCCACCCTACAGATAGCAACTCAAGAAAAATAATCATCCAGAATAGCATAAATTCACAAATCTGTATCTTAACAAAGTAAATTATTCTTTAAGGTTGTAGTTAAAATCAGGACACTTACTTCTCGTAATTCAGGTAGTATAGATTATTTCAAATTGTGTACATATATTTAAAAACAGCCAACTCATTTTTTCTTTTTTTGAGACAGTGTCTTGTTATGTTTCTAGGCTGGCCTTGAACCCCTGGGCTCCAGAGATTCCTCCACCACAGCCTCCTGAGTAGCCGGAATTACAGGTGTAGGCCACCTGGCTCTTTTTTATAAGGATAATGGTGCAGGAACTAAAATCTTATATTTGGTCATTCTAAATGAAATTCATTTCTTTTATTAACATCTTTATCAAAGTATGATTGACATGCAATAAACTACACAGATTTAAAGTATACAATTTGAATATGTACATGCCCATAAAGCTATCACTACAATTAAAATAATGAACATATTCATCACTTCTATAAGTTTTCCAGATGTTTCTTAGTAAGTCCCTACATCTTTTCTCCTCTCCTGTCCCCACAGACTTGCAGCATCAAATTTTGATTTGGATCTCTAATCAATTACCCTCTAATGATTCAGGTAACACTGCCTGTACCCAATGGATTTTATCTCCATAACTGGATATGTAATTTGACAACAGAGGTTACTTTCTAGAAAAATTTCTGGGCTACAGATTCACTAGATTAACAAGAGCTTCAAACCTTTTACTAAGTACCAGTCTTCTGTGGAGACTGACAACCTGGTCATATATTACAGTATAATTACAGATTTTAAGCATTAATCAATGATTAGTGGTTCCTGAGACAGCAAAATTTTAAGACAAATGAAAGAGGAATTAATTTGATTATTCATAGTTGAGCCTTTGGAAAATTCCACAGCAATTCTGTTTATTCTTCAGTTATGCTATATGTATTTAAAGATTTTTCTTTTTTTCTGAGTTAAGACAAACATTTATCCAGTGATTTTCTTTTTTTTTTTTTGATATTGGGGATTGAACCTGGGGTGTTTAACCACTGAGTCACATTCCCAGCCCTTTTTTATATATATATTTTATTAAAGATAGAGTCTTGCTGAGTTAAGTGCCTCACTAAATTGCTGAGACTGGTTCTGAAGTTGAGATTCTCCTGCCTCAGTCTCCTGAGCTGCTGGATCATTTTTTTTTTTAACAGTTTATCTTTTGAAAAGAAAAAAAAAACTATACTAATGGTTAATAATTCTAGGGGGTTGGTTTGTTTTAAGAACCTATAATAGGGCTATGAATGTAGCTCAGTGGTAAAACACTTGCCTAGCATGTGCAAGGCTATGGGTTCAATCCCCAGCAGCAGCACCACCACCACAACAACCTCCCCACAAAAACACCTTTGATGATACACAGAATTCTACTGATAAAACACATCTAGTGTTATTCTTCACACACACATGAAAAAAGTCCCCCTAGGTATTTCACATCAATTCAGAGGACGAATGTCTATAAACTATATATTTCTTAACACTTAGTTACCAATTCTTTGATTTATTATTGTTTTAGTCACTTATATTGAAAAAAGATTAAGGTCATCTTTATCTTTTTATATAGTCACTAAATCCTGTGAAATCCTTTTAGGATGTCTTCTGCCTTTAGTGATATGATCCTTCTTTATCCTAGATTCTGGTACCTATGCTCGGCTTGCACATGTAGACATATTGAACCATCTCCCAGTGCATGACACTCTACTCTTCTTTGCCTGTGCCTCTGTACATGCTGTTTCTTTGGCCTAAAATGTTGTTTGCCTTCGTTTGGCAAACTTTCTAATGTTAAATCTTGTACAAAGCACTTCTCTGACTCTTCTAGACTGTTGTTTCCCTTTTGGGTCCTTAACACCTTTAACATTTATCTATCACAATTCTTAATACAACAAATTGTGATTATTTCTTTACACCTCTTTATATTTTACATAGTATGAGTTCCAGTACCTTACCCAGTTCTTGGAACACAGTAGGTTCTTAACCCTGGTAAGAACAAATGAACAAATTCTATTACCTCATTTTCATTAGTTTTTGTTTGTTTTTTGGCACCAGAGATTGAACCCAGGGATGCTCAACCACTGAGTACATCCCTAGCCCATTTTTTATTTTGAGACAGGGTTTTCCTAAGTTGCTAAGGGCCTCACTAAGTTGTGCTGAGGCTGGTCTCAAACTTGTGATCCTCCTGCCTCAGCCTCCTGAGAGGCTGTGATTATAGGTGTGCATCACCATACCTCGCTCGTTTTCATTAGTTTACCACCATTCTATTAATTAATTAATTAATTAATTAGTACTGGGGATTGAACTCAGGTCTTTCTGCATGCAAGGTGAACACTCTACTACTGGGCTATACCCCCAGTTCACCTTGCCACCATTCTAATTCCAATTTCTATTGGTGTATATCCACACTGTTGTTCAAATTTGTCTGCCTGATTATATCCTCTCCCTCCTTCAATCAAATTTGTACATTACCACAGAATTATATCTCCTAAACTACTGTTTTGAACACATTATTTCTCTGCTCCAAACTCTTACTTTCTCACATCCTTTTAATTAAGGTCCAACTCTGTAGCTAAGACTCAAATATTACTTCAATATAGCTGTAAGTTTATCACCTATTAATTTACCTTATGAGAACACTACACTAGACATACAGAAGTCTTGCATTTCTGGAACCTATAATTTACACTGTATCCTGAATCCTGTGACTAAGATGTTATAGGGCAGGCAGATGACAAACTATATCCAGGAATTGTCAATAAGGTTTTCAAGGAATGCAACCATGCCAGCTTGTTTATGGACAGTCTGTGCATCCTGCCGCACTACCAGTGCATTGCTGAGTAGTTATAATAGAGACGACAAGGCCTATGAGCTAAAATATTTATTTTATGGTTGTTTAAGAAAACATTGTTGATCCCTTTTGTAGAGACTAATTGTATTTTCATGAAGAGGATTTACTGATTTTTATTTTTTTAATAGGCAGGTAAACTTAGCTAGACTTAATTCCACACTCAGTACCTTAGCAATGGACAACAATTTCCCTTCAGTTCTTTTAGCTTTAGAAGGGATGCTTGAAAATTATTCTGCACATATGTAATTCAGGGGTTGTCCAGAGATTTGCACAGGGTCTTCTTTTGTCTTTTGTTTGTTTGTTTTTGGTAGCAGGGATTGAACCCAGGGACACTAAACCACTGAGTCACATCCCCAGTCCTTCTAATTTTTTAGTTTGAGACAGGGTCTTGCTAAGTTGCCAAGGTTGGCCTCTAACTTGAGTTAAACTTACGATCCTCCTGCCTCAGCTGAGTTGCTGGGATTACAGGGGTGGCCCACTGTGGCCAGCTCCCAAACTCTTCCCCCTGGCTCTTCAAGCTGGTAAGACTGTATGTTTTCTATCAAGTTTTATGCATGCTGCTTAATACTGACTTGAACCTGCCCTAGAGAAAGAAGCCATAACAATAGGAAACTTACTTGAGTCCATTGTCGTCCTCCAATTTTAGACTCCACTTCAGTTTCTGCCTGATATTCATTGTTTTCTAGTGTCTCCAGGTAGTTTGATTTGTAATATTTTGTCTAGAGTTAAAACTGCTACCTAAGGAAGGACTGGCAATAGGCAGTTCCTATCCTATTTAGCTTAGTTTATAGTCTTTGGATCAGACTTTGACTCAATATTTTGTTGTTTGTTGAGTATACGGGTGACTCATTTATTTTCTTTTCATTATGTACTCTACCTAAAAAATGTGCCATTTATTTGTCTTACTGTTTATGGACATTTGGGTTGTTTCCAGTTACTTTAGTCACTGTAATAATGCCATCGTATTTGGTAGAGCAGAAGACTACACATACCACGATGTATATCAGAAGAAAATTAATAAGTAGCAACTATGGTGCATGAATAAAATGGACTCTTTTGTAGCCATAAAAATACAATTTCTACAATATATTAAGTAATAAAGCAAAGTGTGAAACAGCATGGAAAGCTGACATCCAGTGGAAGCACTGGTTCACTCTGAGAAAGAGACTTAATAGATGGAGAACAAGCTTAGGGTGCAGAATTTTGTACTGTTTAAAAATATGATACCATAAAAACATTTATTTAAAAGCTCACAGAAAAAAACAACACTAATATATTATGAACATTTTTCTATGTTAAAAATACTTCTATAACCAGCCAGGCATGGTGGCACATGAATGTATCTAAACAATTTGGGAGGCTGAGGCAGGAGGATCACAAGTTTGAGGACAGCCTCAGCAAGTAGTGAAATCCTGTCTCAAAATAAAATAAAAAGGGCTGGCAAGGTGGCTTAATAGTTAAGCACACCTGGGATCAACCCCCTGATATCAATAATAATAATGATGATGATGATGATGATGAAATAAAATAACTTTCTTCTAAAAATAACTTCTATGGCTAAACTAATTTTCTATCTTAGGTATATATCATTAATTCTGATTGAATATTTAGACTAGAATAGGATCTCTGTGAAATAATAGATTTCCACAATATATAACAAAGTGAGAAATGCAAAAAGTAAAAGTATAAGAATCTGCCCTTTTCAATGAAAAAAGAAGGAGAATCAAGGAAACATTCATGTAGTTGCTCATTTGAGCACACAGAAATACAGGAATGAAATTCCAACAAATGATGAACAGGTAAATAAAATGTGGCATATCAATGTATAGTGGGTTGAATGGTGTACCCTCAAAATTAGTGTTTACATGGAATCTCAGAAAGTGATCTCATTTGGAAATGAGGTCTTCCCAGATATAACTGGTTAAGAGGAGGTTCTACTAGATCAGAGTAGGCTCTGTATCCTGTTACTGGTGTTATAACAAGGGGAGAGGACACTGACAGAAATGCATAGGGAAGGCGGCAACAGGAAGAGTCACAGATCAGAGCAATACAGATGCAGCAATTGCAGTGATACAACTACAACCAAGGACTGATTGCTAGGAGCCACCAGAAACAAGGAAGAGACAAGAAAGGATTTCCTAGGTCTTCAGAGCGAGTGTAGCCCTGCTGATTTCTCATTTCTAGCCTCTAGCACCAAGAGAGAATGAAATTTCTGTTGTTTTAAGTCACTTAGTTTGTGTTAATCTGTGACAGGAGTTCTAAGAAATGAATAAACCATCCAATGGGAAATTATATGGCAATATAAAGAAACGAAATACTGATCTATGCTATAACATGGATGAACCTTGGAAACAACATGATAAAAAAAAGAAGTCCATCACAAAAGACCATATATTGTAATATTCTACTTACATGAAACTGCCAGAATAGGTAAATGCATAGACATGATTAGTGGACACCTATGGCTGGAACAGGATGGGGAAACTGGGGAGAGAAAGTTTCTTTTTGGGATGATGAAACGTTCTGAAATTAATTGTGGTAATGGTTATAAAGCCCTGTGGATACACTAAAAACACTGATTGGTATACTCAACTGGGTAAATTCCATGGTATGTGAATAATAGCTCAATGAAGGGAAAAACAAGCAGAGAGAGAGAGAGAGAGAGAGAGAGAGAGAAAGAAAATAAATATATAGGAAGTATAAGCCAGAAACTGAGATAGATTATCTACAAAAGGTGGATGGAAACAGGATGGGAAGATCAGGAAAATGGGAATGGGGAAAAATGGGATGAAAAGGAAATGGAAGTAATTCTTTTGTTAGGATATCTTTGTGAATAATTCTTGAAGGGCTGGAGGTATTGCTCAGTGGTAGAGCATATGCTTAACATATGTAAAGTCCTGAGTTCAATATCAAGCATAAAAAAAAAAGAAAAAGAAAAAGTTTTTGGCTTTTAGAACCAAGGCAACTTTCCCTGTACTTAGAAAAAATAATTAAAATTAATCAGGATGTGGGAGGAATCCTGTGGTAAGATTAGAGTAGGTGATAAAAGTATGAACTCATGTTTATAAGGTATATACATATACAGATATAGATATAAATGTGTGTGTACCTTCATGTATTTCCTAATCCCATCTACAAAGAAGACAACACAGTGGCAATGATCACACATAAAGCCTAACAAGGAATAAGGGCCTTTGGATAAATATTTGATGCCATGGCTGGGGCAGTGAAGATGAACCTGGAGAGCTAATGGTGCCAGAAAGTAAAGAAGTAAAAAAATCATGGGAGCATGCTGAAAGTACATTAAGAATTAACTTGAATCAGGCATGCCAGTAATCCCAGTGGCTTAGGAGGGTGAGGCAGGAGGATCAGAAGTTTGAGGCCAGTCTGGGCAACTTAGCCAGAACTTGTCTCAAAACAAAATAAAAAGGGTTAGGGATGTAGTTCGATGGTAGCATGCCCCTGGATCCAATCCCCAGCACTGGGAAAACAAAAAATAAGAAAAAACCCAACTTGAAGTCAATGGTCAAATCAAGGTTAATTTGAGCAACAAAATAAATAATGATAGTAAAAACTATAAATGATAGTAAAAACTATAAAGTTTCATCAGACACCTATAAAATTGCTCAATTTAAGTTTTTATTGGTGTCTTATACATAGGATGGTGAGATAAAATGGTTTAATCCACAGAATATCCATGAGTGCATATGATACAAACAAGTGAATAAACCAAAACAGGAGAAGGGAAAGCTTTTTCTGACAGAATGCCAGTTAATAAAAGTATACAGAATAAAAAATGATTATCTGGTTAATGCCACATAACAATTATTACAGGCAAGATTAATCAATGAATATATTAAAGACATATAATCTATAAGTATCTCATGAGATATTTATTCATTATTAAGGGAAAAATACTAACTTTACAATAAAGAAGCCTGGCAGGCACCACCTTCACCAAGTGAAGTGAATCAAAGTTAACATCACCACTAATGAGGCTAATTGAATCATATGTCTCTGGGTATGATGCACTGAGAAGAGCATATTATTTCTCTGGTGTCCTTGCCAAAATGTGTAACTTGAATTTAATCATGAGGAAAATTAGTCAAACATAAATCGAAAGACATTCTTCTACAAAACTGCTGGGCAGCACTCTTCAAAAATATCAAAGTTATGAAAGACAAGACCGAAAAACTATGCCAGATTGTAAGAGAAAAAGAGGACATGACTACTTACTTAGTGTAGTGTAAATTATGGGTTATATCTTGGGTCAGAAAAGCAACATTTTTTTTTTTTTTTTTTTTTTTGGTAACAGGGATAGAACTCAGGGATGTTGAACCACTGAATCATGTCCCCAGCCCTTTTTAAAATATTTTATTTTCCCAGCCACCTGCGGACACCGGCGGCCTCAGCTCCGCTCCCCGACTCCTACGGACTGCAGCGACCACAGGTGCTGCGGCTCCCCAGCTTGTTTGGAGGCTGGTGCAAACATTCTGAATTACCTCTGAGGGCGTGGCCATCATCGCGCGGAAGGGTGGCCTGCTTTTTTTTTTTTTTAATTTATTTTTATTTAATTTTTTGATTCATTGAACACAAATGGAGTACAGCAATTGTTTTTCTGGTTGTGCACAAAGTAGAGTCACCCCATCTGTGCATTCATACATGTACACAGGGCAATGATGTCTATCACACATACTGTTATTATTCTTACCCCCCAGCCTCAACCCCACCCCTCCCTTCCCTCTATGCTCTCTATCCTTTCTCCATTCTTGCCATCATTCCACCCCACATTATGCATCATCATTCACTTATCAGAGAGACCATTCGGCCTTTGGATTTTTGGGATTGGCTAATCTCACTTAGCATAATAGTCTCCAGCATCATCCATTTACCTACAAATGCCATAATTGGGATAGAGTCAAACTAAAAAGCTTTTTCTCAGCAAAGGAAACAATCAGCAATGTGAAGAGAGAGCCTTCAGAGTGGGAGAAAATCTTTGCCACACACACTTCAGATAGAGCACTAATCTCCAGAATCTACAAAGTGCTCAAAAATCTTTACACCAAGAATACTAATAACCCAATCAATAAATGGGCCAAGGAAATGAACAGACACTTTACAGAGGAAGATCTACAAGCAATCAACAGATTTATGAAAAAATGTTCAACATCCCTTGTTATAAGAGAAATGCAAATCAAAACCATCTTAAGATTTCATCTTACCCCAACTAGAATGTCTTTTATTAAGAATACAGGCAACAACAGGTGTTGGCTAGGATGTGGGGAAAAGGGTACACTCATACATTGCTGGTGGGAGTGCAAGTTGGTGCAGCCACTCTGGAAAGCAGTGTGGAGGTTCCTTAGAAAACTTGGAATGGAGCCACCATTTGACCCAGCTATCCCACTCCTTGGCCTTTATCCAAAGGACTTAAAATCAGATTACTACAGTGATGCAGCCACACCAATGTTCATAGCTGCTCAATTTACAATAGCTAGATTGTGGAACCAACCTAGATGTCCTTCAGTAGATGAATGGATAAAGAAACTGTGGTATATATACACAATGGAATATTACTCAGCCATAAAGAAGAATAAAATTATGGTGGCCTGCTTTTTGAGAAACTACAGGAAACCGGAAGCCCATTGACCCATATCACACTCAAATGGAGATACTGAAGACTGGGAGGCTGTAGTAGTGAATGACTGACTCTTTGATTTTTTTTTTAAATTTTTAACTTTTTATTTCTTCTTTTTTTTCTTCTCTATCTTTTCTCATTCTATTTTCCTTCCACCTTTTTCTCTTCTTACCCTATTTTTCTTCTGTTTACCTGTTTCCTTGAACTCTCTCCCTTCTCTCCTGCTAATGATGAGCTCATTGCAAACTAATGGCTATACAGTAGATAATAACTGATCTTGTCCTATTTGTTTACTGCAAATTGTTAATGCCCTTATAGGGAGTTTTTGATGTAGGACTGCATATTGTTTGTATTGGGTGCTGCTGATATCGATCTTCCCCTCAAAGGAAAGGTATTGGAATCCGCAGGGTCATAGTAAACCTACAAAGAGGAAGTTGCAGAACCTCAGTTCTTCACTGGTAGAGAGGAAAATACAGAACTAATATGAAAAAACGGGGAAGAAAGTGTCCCTAGGAAACCAAGATAATGTTTTGACAGAGTCCAATGACAGCATGGCAGTGGAAATGACAGAAAGGGAGTTTAGAATCTACATGATTAAAATGATCTGTGAAGCTAAACATAAGAGAGCAAATGCTGGCAATGCATGATCACCCCAATAAACAGTTAAAAGAGCAAAGGCAGGAAGCAAAAAAGAACTTCAATAAAGAGAGATTTTGAAAAAAAAAAAAAAAAAACCCAAAAAACAGAAATACTTGAAATAAAAGAAACAATAAACCAAATTAAAAGCTCAATAGAAAGTATCACCAACAGAATGGATCTTGCAGAATAATCTCAGACAATGAAGACAATATATTTCATCTTGAAAATTCAGTTGACCGAACTGAGAAGATGATAAGAAATCATGAACAGAACCTCCAAGAATTATGGGACAATATAAAATGACCAAATTTAAGAATTTTTGGGACTGAGGAAGGCACAGAGATAAAGACCAAAGGAATGAACAACCTGTTCAATGAAATAATATTAGAAAATTTCCTGAACCTGAGGAATGAAATGGAAAATCAAATATAAGAGGCTTACAGGATACCAAATGCACAAAATTATAACAGATCCACACCAAGGCACATTATAATGAAAATGCCTCACATACAAAACAAAGATAGGATTTTAAAGGCTGTGAGAGAAAGGTGTCAGATTACATATAAGGGAAAACAAATACGGATATCAGCAGACTTCTCGGTTCAGATCCTAAAAGCAAGAAGGGCCTAGAACAATATATTTCAAGCCCTCAAAGAGCATGGATGCCAACCAAAAATCTTATACCCAGCAAAACTAACCTTCAGATTTGATGATGAAATAAAATCCTTCCATGATAAACAAAAGCTGAAAAAAATTCACAAATAGAAAGCCTGCACTACAGACCATTCTCAACAAAGTATTTCATGAGGGAGAAGTGAGAAACAACAGTATAAATCAGCAAAGGGAGGAACTACCCTAAAGGAAAGTCAGCCAAAGGAAAAACCAAAAGAAACCAAAATGACCAGGAATACCAATTGTATCACAATAAAAACCCTGAATGTCAATGGCCTAAACTCATTAATCAAAAGACATAGACTGGCAGACTGGATTAAAAAGAAAGACCCAACAATATGCTGTCTTCAAGAGACTCATCTCATAAAAAACAGACATCCACAGATTAAAGGTGAAAGGATGGGGAAAAACATACCATGAACATGGACTCTGTAAAAAAGCAGGGGTCTCTATCCTCATATTAGATAAAGTGGACTTCAAACCTAAGTTAGTTAGAAGGGATAAAGAAGGATATTTCATAGTGATTCAGGGAACCATAAACCAGCAAGACATAATGATTTTAAATATTTATGCCCCAAACAATGGAGCATCTACCTACATCAAACAAACTCTTTTCAATTTTAAGAATCAAATAGACCAAAACACAATAATAGGGGGTGACCTTAACACACTACTCTCACCACTGGATAGATCCTCCAAACAAATTGATCTGTTTAAGTTGTGTATGTCTTCCTGTTATGCCTTCCCTTCCAGTATGGGAGGATCATATGTCTCTAAGAATCTGTTAATGTCTTCAATATTTTCTATTTTGTTGGAGTATAGATTTTCAAAGTAGCTTCTAATTATTTCAGTGGTGTCTGTTGTGATTTTTCCATGTTCATCATGAATTCTAGTAATTTGAGTGTTTTTTCTCCTCTTCATTAGTGTGGCTAAGGGTTTATCAATTTTGTTTACTTTTTCAAAGAACCAACTTTTTGTTTTGTCAATTTTTTGAATTGCATCTCTTGTTTCAGTTTCATTGATTTCGGCTCTGATTTTAATTATTTCCTGCCTTCTACTACTTTTGGTGTTATGTTCTGCTTTTTCTAGAGCTTTGAGATGTAATGTTTGGTCATTTAGTTGTTGACTTTTTATTTTTCTAATGTATGGGCTCAATGCAATGAACTTTCCTTTTGGTACTGCTTTCAGAATGTCTCAGAGATTTTGATATGTTGTGTCATTGTTCTCGTTTACCTCTAAGAATTTTTTTATTTCTTCCTTGATGCCTTCTGCTATCATTGCATCATTCAAGAGCATACTATTTAGTCTCCAGGTGTAGGAGTAGTTTTTCTTTTTTATTTTATCATTGATTTCTAATCGCATTCCATTATGGTCTGATAGAATACAAGACAGTTATCTCTTTTTTTGTATTTATTAATGGCTTCTTTGTGGCACAGTATATGGTCTATTTTGGAGAATGATCCATGAACTGCTGAGAAGAAAGTGTATTCACTTGATGATGGATGAAATACTCTATACATGTCTGTTAAGTCCGAGCAATTAGACAGACCAAAGAAATTAAAGGAATACAATAGGAAAAGAAGAACTCAAGCTGTCACTATTTGCTGATGACGTGATTCTGTATTTAGAGGACCCAAAAAACTCCAGTAGAAAACTTCTAGAACTAATAAATGAATTCAGCAAAGTGGTCGGATATAAAATGAATACGCATAAATCTAATGCATTTCTTTTCATAAGTGATGAAAACTACTCCATTCACAATAGTCTCAAAAAAATTAAAATACTTGGGAATCAATCTAACAAAAGAGGTGAAAGACCTCTACAATGAACACTACAGAACACTAAAGAAAGAAATTGAAGAAAACCTTAGCAGATGGAAAGATCTCCCATGTTCTTGGATAGGCACAATTAATATTGTCAAAATGGCCATTCTACCAAAGACACTATACAGATTTAATGTCCAATTAAAATTCCAATGACATTCCTTATAGAAATAGAGAAGGCAATCATGAACTTCATCTGGAAGAATAAGAGACCTCGAATAGCCAAAACAATCCTGAGCAGAAAGAGTGAAACAGGAGGTATCACAATACCAGACCTTCAACTATACTACAGAGCAATAGCAACAAAAATGGCATGGTATTGGTACCAAAACAGAGAGGCAGACTAATGGTACAGAAGAGAAGACACAGAGACAAACCCACAAAAATACAGTTACCTCATACTAGACAAAGGAGCCAAAAACATACAATGGAGAAAAGATAGCCTATTCAACAAATGGTACTAGGAAAACTGGAAATCCATATGTAGTAAAATGAAATGAAACCTCTATCTCTTGCCCTGCATAAAACTCAACTCAAAATGGATCAAGGACTTAGGAATTAGACCAGAGTCCCTGCACCAAATAGAAGACAAAGTAGGCCTGAATCTTCATCATGTTTGCTTAGGATCAGACTTCCTTAAAAAGACTTCCAAAGCACAAGAAGTCAAAGCAAGAATCAATAAATGGGATGGACTCAAACTAAAAAGCTTTTTCTCAGCAAAGGATACAATCAATAATGTGAAAAGAGAGCCTACAGAGTGGGAGAAAATCTTTACCACATGCACTTCAGATAGAGCACTAGTTTCCAAAATTTATAAAGAATTTACAAAACTTTAACCAAAAATACAAAGAACCCAATCAATAAATAGGCCAAGGATCTGGACAGACACTTTACAGAAGAGGATGAACGGGCAATCAATAAATATATGAAAAAGTGTTCAACATCTTTAGTAATTAGAGAAATGCAAATTAAAACAACTCTAAGATTTCATCTTACTCCAATTAGAATGGCTATTATCAAGAACACAAACAATAAAAGATGTTGGCGTGACTGTGGGGAAAAAGGTATACTTTTACATTGCTGGTGGAGTTGCAAATTGGTACAGTTACTCTGGAAAGCAGTGTAGAGATTCCTCAGAAAACTTGGAATGGACCCACCTTTTGACCCAGTTATCCCACTCCTTGGTTTATACCCAAAGGACTTAAAATTAGCATACTACAGTAACACAGCCACATCAATGTTTATAGCAACTCAATTCACAATAGCTAGACTGTGGAACCAACTTAGAAGCCTTTCAACAGATGAATGGATAAAGAAGATGTGGTATATATACACAGAGGAATACTACTCAGCCATAAAAAATAATATTATTATGGCATTTGCAGATAAATGGATGGAATTGGAGATTATCATGCTAAGTGAAATAAGTCAATCCCCCAAAAAACAAAGGCTGAATGTTTTCCCTGATAAGTGGATGATGATATAGAATCTGGCTGGGAGGGGTGGGGGGTGACAGAGGAATGGAGAATCTTTAGATTATGTAGAGGGAGATGAGAGGGGGAGGGAGTGTGGGTATGAAAATGGTGGAATGAGACAGACATCATTACCCTATGAACATGTGTGATTAACAAAAATGATATTAATGTACATCATGCACAACCATAGAAATGAAAATTCATACCCTGTATGTGTATGATGAATCAAAATGAAGTCTGTAAAAATAAAAAAAAATTTTATTTTGAGACAGGGTCTCACTAAGTTGCTTAGGGCCTCACTAAATTGCTGAGGCTGACTTTGAACTTTTGATCCTCCTGCTTCAGCCTCCAGAGCTGCTGGGATTACAGGCATAGATCACTGTATCCGGAGAAAAAGACCATTATTGGGATAACTGACATCTGAGTAAGGTCTATAGCTTCATTATAGTATTATATCAATATTAATTTACTGATTTTAAAATGTTTAATTTATTTTTTAGGATGACAAAGTTATACATATTCATTTTCTGGTTTCCATCTTTGTACTGTGGTTATATAAAATGTTTATGTTTAGGAAAGCTAGGTGAAGGATATATGGAAAATCTTTACTATTTTCAGAACTTTTTGCTCCAAATGAGAAGTTAAAATAATAAATTTAAGACCAATGCTATGATAAAGATCCTTGTATGGGGCTAGAGGTGTAGCTCAGTGGTAGAGGTTGCCTGGATGTGAGAGATCCTAGGTTTGATCACCAGTAACACA
Source organism: Glaucomys volans (assembly GCA_020662805.1). Classification (NCBI taxonomy): domain Eukaryota; kingdom Metazoa; phylum Chordata; class Mammalia; order Rodentia; family Sciuridae; genus Glaucomys; species Glaucomys volans. The sequence goes on along the minus strand of JAJEJO010000933.1, from coordinate 71,316 downwards.
CACACACACACACACACACACACACACACACATCCTTGTATGTAAATCTTTGTGCCTATTTGTGCTAAATTATTCCATAGAGTTAATTCCTGTAGGTAAAATTAGAGTTAAAAGACATGCATATTCTGACAGGTATTTTCACCAAGAAAATTTATACCAAAATTTCTCCCAATAACGGTGGATCTCAACTTTTTTCAAATTTCTGAGATATAGCAGGTAATATGTAAGGTCACTTGTAGTTCTTATTTGCAACAAAATATCAACACATTCCATTTTACACATTATTCTTCTAAAATATGTTGTTACTCTGATCACCATCCTGAAGTGAACTCTGCTTGCATTACTTCTATAACACATTTTTGGGTAAAATTTGAATAACCTTTTCTGGTACATTTTAGGTGAAATGTACATGATCTTCTAGTGCATGTTTTACCTGCCTTACTTAAATATAAGCTTGTTGAAGTAAGGGTCATATATCTTTGTATCCAATATTACTCCAAGCATATTGTAGTTAAACAAATTGAAACTAAGTGCCTAATATACACGTATTCCGATAACTTATTCAACATTTCAAATTTTAATTTGCTTGCAATGTACTCCTCACTTTGTTCTGCTTACATTTACCCAGGTCTTCATAGCTCATGGTGCACTAACACAGCTGGGTGCCAGCTTTAAGAGAGTGTCCACAAGAGAGGGTATGAATCAAGAGCAGGGTGTGGAATTACTTCAGACATTCAGATTTAAATTGGGATGCTCCAACTGTGACTGCAAGTCTTCTGACCAATCAATCCCAGGAACTGAGATGAGCTTCTGTTGAATTCTTTCCAAACCTTACCTCTGATTGGTTGTTATTCTTTACATTCTGGTCCCTGCTTTCAAAACTAGACTGCTCTAACTCCACGATATTTGTTAGGCATTTTAGTTCCTTTTAGCTCCTAACAACTTTTACCTTGAGAAGATCAATAAATATAGCTCTTCTTATGTAAGAACAGACCTTTCTGAATGATGCTGATTGCTTCCTGAAAAGGAGCTGCTTCCAGTTTTCTTCCACCACTCCTAGGTAACATAATATCTTGTTGGTGCTCCTGCTAGAATTGATGAAGCTACTGTACCCCTTGGGAGTTAGATAGATAAGTGGTCCAGGATGGAGGCATAGTGGTTGGATTAAACAGGAAAGTTAGGGGAACAGAGCCAGCAGGGCCTGGAAGAAACTTCATCCAGGTGAGAAAGATCTTGAGATATGATGTTCTGGATAGAGGGGTTGATAGCAAATCTGACATTAAGTCTGTGTAGGTACAGTTAGCAACCACACAGATATCCTGTATCCAGAATATGTCATCTGAACATCTGCCTCACCTGGGTTAAGTTTTTTCCAGGTCCTGCTGACTATGCCTTCCTGTTTAACTAACCTACAATGCCTCCTCCCTGGACCACTCATCTTATTATAATTTAATTTATTATAGTTTTGGCTTGTGAACTACAAAAACAGCACAAGAGGTCAACATCCATGTTTGGCATGACTCATCTGGAGAAAAATTATCACCCCAATAGTAAATAGTTATTTCTATTTTCCTATTAGGTAAAATACAAAATAATTAGAGGGAAAAAATCTGGCTATGTTTTGAAGCTGAATTGAGACTACCAAATACACAGAAACACATGGAAAGCTGAGTTGCAAACAGATTCCAGATTAAATGTCAGGACTGTCAACGGTGACAAATGCCCTTATGCTTTATAGATAAACTTACAGGTGGCATGCTGAGTTGGGTTCTTACTATCACCTGTCGAAGAAATCTAATGACCCCCATTATGATCTACTTCATATGCTCAAATACCAATAAGAGGGTTCTAAAAGCTTACTGCAGTCAACTATTCATTTGTAAAAATTATGAATTTCTTTTAAAATATTTTTATTGGAGTTTTATAGTTATACATAGTAGCTGGGCTCATCTCAACATAATCATGCATGCATGGAATTTGATTTCGGTTCGTGATTTCCCCCCCTTTTCCCTCCTTAAATCTCTTCCTTCCCCCATTTTCCTTCCTTATTCTGCTACACTACCTTTTGCTTGCTTGCTTATTTATTTATTTATTTATTTATATTTATTGGTTAAAATTAAAAATTTCCTCCCCCTAAAACTGCTCTTTGTATTAAAAAAACCCCACTAAATAACACAAATTTGAATGCACAGAATAATGTTAAAATAGAAACTGATAAACCTGAGGCTGTTTCAAAAGAAAACATGCCAAACTCTCTAAGCTGCTAAAGTTAAGACTACAATGCTTTAATATATATGGATTTGCCATGAAAGCTTAAGGTCTAAATGCTTTAACAGATCCCAGACTAGCTGACTGCCAAAATACTATTTGATCATAACAAACAATGTTGATCCTTTACAAGTAATCGTGTAATGATCTCTAATTTAAGGGACAAATAAAATGGTAACTCTTACTATTAAGACACAGAAAGTCAAGGCCATGGTTTATACTCCAGAATTCACATAATTAGATATATAATTAGATATACCAGCTGTATGGAAAGAAATATGAATCTTAATGATCCATATGACTTCCAGGGAAGCAGCCCTTGTTCTCTAGGCCTCCATCCACTGATACCCATCTAATCTTTCATAAGACCTAGATAAATACTCTCTAGAAGTTTAAACAATACCTCGAGGGAATAGGATGTTTTAAAAATAATTCTTCATTAAAATGTGAGATACAGAGGGACAATGCTCCATAGAAAATTCAACCACACAAATTTATCTAAAAGTTTTCACAAAAATAATTTTTAATCTTAAACATAATTACAATATGCATCTTATAGGTGTGGACTCTTTGGGGAGACAATTTCTACTGCACTAAATTTCAGGTGATTCTACCCTTCCTTTCCTGACCTTAAATCAGAATACCTTCTTGAAGTGGAAACATTTCTACTAATGTTAACTGCTGATTGTAGGTGGATTTTATTTAAAAAATTTTTTTAGTTGTAGATGGAAACCTTTATGTTATTTATTTATTTTTATGAGGTGCTGAGGATTGAACCCAGTGCCTCACATGTGCTAGGAGCACTCTATCACTGAGCAACAACCTGAGCCTCTTGCAAGTGGATTTAAAAATGGGATATATACACACATATATATCCTATTTATATGTATATACACACACACACATATATATATGTATACACATGTATATTTAAAATTTTTATTTTATTTATTTATTTTTAGGTACTAAGGATTGAAACCAGGAAACCACAAGCACTCTACTATTGACTTACATCCCTAGCCCCCTTTATTTTTCATTTTGAGATAGGGTCTTGCTAAGCCATAGAGGCTAGCCTTGAACTTGTGATCCTCTTGGCTCAGCCTCTGAAGTCACAGATTACAGGTGTTTACCACTATGCCTGGCTAATTTATTCTCCTTTAAACACTATCTTAAACTTCTGTTTCTGGCTTCCAGAATTCACTATCAGAATTTCTATAATTTTATTATCAGCTACAGTATCTCCTAATTTAGTATCAAGTGCAAATTTTATGGATGGGTTATTTAACATTTTTCCTTAAAGGAAAAAATAATGTTGAATAAACTCTCATCTAGTAGCATTTCCTTTAGTAAGCACTTTGGTATAAACTTTCTGCATGAATGAATTCATTAGCCTTTTGCATTAGTCTTTGTTTATCATCTTTAAACCAAGCCGATCTTTATTAATTTTTGAGAGCATTTTCCCTAGTGCTTTTACCACAATTTTTCTATCCCTATCACATTTGCTTCACTCTAGCTTCACAGGATTGTTCATCACTAACACTTTTTAAAGGGATTACTGCAGCTTTTATTCTTCGGCATTTAATTGTAAAAAAAAATTTAACTTTAGTATTTGTTCAACTCTCTGAAATAGGGCTTTGTAAAACAAATATAAGTATGGAGTATGGTTTCTTTCTTTTATGGAATTATGGTAAAATGCTGATTACAAAATGCTTTTGAGCCCAAAGGATCTCTTCCTTCTCTGAATGTACTTTAAGAACTTAATCATGTATTGTGCAGCACAAGCATTCAAGTTCCATCACAATTTACTATTTCATGTTTACCCTACCCACAGCTCCTTCCCTGATATTTGTCATTCTTTGTTAACATATTATATACTTTAAGGAGTCCTTGCCTTTTGCTCTTATTATTTCATTAATTTGGAATACCTTTGTAATCTCAACTTTCCAAAATGGTAAGAATTTTCAAAGTCTGGTTCAAACATGACTTCCTTTGTGAAGCTTTCTCCAAATTTTTGTCCCATTTGTTCTACAAAAATTAGTTCATAAGAATATAACAATTCTCACATTGTATGAGTGGAATATGTCTCGTATATATTTTTAGAACAGGCATTTTTGTCAATTACCTTTATAATCACAATTCTTGACACATAGTAGGCACTCAAAACCATATTGAACTAAATAATTTGTGCTGTTTATTGCTTATTTATATCTTGCCTCTCCAACTTGTCCTGCTTCAGGTTAGAGTTCCTCAGACGTTTTGGGGGGCAAAACTGGGGATGGAACTGGGTTCACTCTACCACTAGGGTATACCCTGAGCCCTGTTTATTTTTTATTTTGGGACAAAGTCTCACTAAATTGTGAAGTCTGGCCTTGAACTTGCAACCTCCTGAGTTGCTGGGATTACAGGTGACCATGTGTAGCTCTCAGACCTCTTTAAGTTCTATATTAACTGCAATATTCTTAGCACTTGATCAAGAATCTTTGAATCAGGGCTGGGGTTGTGGCTCAGTGGTAGAGTGCTTGCCTGGCATGTGTGAGACAATGGGTTTGATCCTCAGCACCATAAAAAAATGAATAAATAAAATAAAGGTATTATGTCCATCTAAACTAACAAAAAAGAATCTTTGAATCAGCAAAAATTGTTAAAAATCATTCATATTTGTAATGATTAGCGTGACCACATGGATGGTTTGCCTAGGACTGTCCAAGGTTTATAAAAAACGAGGCAAGAGTTAAACTTCATTTAAGTGTGGTTTTTAACATTCCATGTGCAAACAGTTTATTCTGTTCAACCAAGGAAAATTTTAGCTGTTCAATTATCTGAATCAGACTTTTCTGCTACACCTCCAAAGATTTTTATCTGGGCCAGAAACTTGCATGCAATGTTTCTGCCAAAAGAATATTTTGCCAAGTTGTAATGCTCTGAAAAATGAATTTTAGAGTCTAATTGAATTTGTACTTGAGGATAAACAATGATTATTCTGAAAAACATTTGGTAATATAGCTCTTTAAATATTCACTTGCAGCATATTTTCAATTACAGAAATTGATTATGTGGAGTTTAAAAGAAAATGTACATATTCTCTAAAAATTACTAAAGTTAATGTGTATATACACATATATCTATGAACATGCAGCTAAATGTTGCTATCATCTACATGTCTATTCACACATACAAAATGCACGTATAAGATATGTACTCCATATGACAAAGTTTTCAAGCTCTAACAATTTCTATCTAAATAGACATGTTAGAGCTTATTTGGCATTAAGCTCTGAAAAACACCATTAATCAAGTATGGACTGGATCACATATGGATATTTTCTTGGGTCAAGGGATCTTTGGATGTTTTCACAAGAAGCTTTATCATTCTAAAGTCTACTGGCACTGATCTTAGGATTAACTGTAAAGTGGAAGCAGCCAGTCATCTTTTAAATAAAGTATACATTCTGAGATAGAAGGTCAGCAAGGGCTTTTCTAACCTTGGTGTTATTAATATTTGGGGTTAGATAATTCTTTGTTGTGGGTGGCTATCCTTTGCCTTATAGGATGTACAGCAATATCCTGGCCTCTGTATACTAGATGCCAGTGGAGCCCCTACTCCTATGCCCCAGACAGTTGTCACTAACAAAAGTGAGAGGAAAAATTGTTCCTGATTGAAAACCATGGCTATAAGCAAATGAGGCAACATGGTGTAGAACATGTTAGACTACAATGGGATTCAATAGGCTGAGTTCTCATCTAGATGCTACTGTAATTCTGAGATCTTGAGGAAATGACCTAATCTACCTAAGGATCTTACACAACAAATTAACATTTAATTTTCTTGGCCTATATTTATTTTTTCTTGTTAATTTTTTATAGCTGCAGATGGACAGCATGCTTTTATTTTATTTTTTTATGCAGTGCTAAGGATTAAACCCAGTGCCTCACACATGCTAGGCAAGAGCTCTGCCACTGAGTTATACAGCCCCAGCCCATGTTTTTTTATTTTATATTGAACAGTGACTTTGAGTTTAGGATCTAATAATATATCTTGAAGTAAATCAACTCTCACACCATAAACAAGCTGAAAAACTTCAGAAATTTAAATAAATGAAGATATAAGACAGTCACCAAAGTTACCAAAACTTAAGAGTAAAACATCCCAGAGAAAAGAAAATCTTTAAAAACAAAGCTATCATTTTAAAAGTTGTTTCCCCCAGCTCAGGGCATTTTCAAATTCTCGTGCTGAGTGAGAGGCTGAGAATCTGGGCAACATGCTATTACTAAGAGGCAGAGAAGCCAATAGAGCTTCTGGCAATCTTTTGGGTGTAGTGAGACAAAAATTGGAGCAAGCAATTGCCAAAGCAGTCAGAATTGAGGGGTCCTCATCCTGAGAACTGAAAAACAATGAAGCACTTCTGAAAATCTGGGGTTTTCTTCCTCAGGCATTTTCCAATTCTGAGAGAGAGCAGAACAGGAGGTCTAGACATCAAGCAGAAGATTTCTAGAAGGAAAAGTGATGTTTCTGATAGTTGTAAGGTACCAAAGAGATAAAAATTGCAGTTTAGAATCCAACAAGGAGGTAGGGACCTTAGTAAATATCCCAGCACTTAGTTTAGATTCCAGGAAGCCTGTGGCATAGAAGTGGGAAGCAAATCAGAAGTAGACCAAATCTTACATATAATCTTCCTATAAGCCTTGAGAAGGCTTATAGTCCCTGATCTACCTTTACACTATGTATCATTTACAGGAAGATGGTATCACTAACAGAAATCCTACAATTTATTGTGAACAACGTTTAACATTTGACAAAAAGTTATTGTCAAGAAATACTGACTCAAGGAAAAGAAGTCAAAAGAAACAGATGTTCAGATAACTAAAATATTGCAGTTTTTAGACAAGGAATTTATTACTGTTGTGATTAATATGTTAAAAAAAGATGACAAGGTGAAGTATTACAGTATAGAACTGGGATCAATAAAAACAATCAAATAATTTAGAAAATGAAAACGGTGACTACTGAAATAAAGAACTAAATAGATGCCTTGAAATGTGGACTGGACAAAACAGGAAAGAAAATTATAAGTATATAAGTTAGTGCAAAATATATAGGTTACAGCTTGAGGACGAAAAGAAGGAAAATTTATAAAAGAGTATAAAAGACATACAGGATACATTGAAAAGACTTCTAATATACACATAACTGGAATCCTGACACGATGAGATGAATCCTGTATTTAAAGAGAGAAAGCCTACTAACAATTTCTCCAAATTGATGTGTTATTAACTATAGACTTGAGGAACACTAACTCCAGCAGGATAAATAAAAAGTTAAATTTGAAGAAAAATTCTTAAATGCAGCCAGAGAAAATAGAAGTATTACAATCAAGGGAACTAGGGTAAGACAGTTGACTTCTCAACAAAAACAAGAAGCTGCAAAAAATAAAGATCATTTATAAAGAGCTCAAAAACAAAACAAAACAAAACAAAACAAAACAAAACAACAAAAACCAAAAACCAAAAAACCTCCCAACCTAGAGAATTTGGTACTCATTTAAAGGGGGAAATCAAGCAAATTAAAAAACTGAGATAATTCATGTACTGAGTGAAATACTAAATGAAACTGTTTAGGCAGATGAAAACACAGAAATTCAGGAAGAAAAGCAATGGAAGGAGTGAATTTGCACAAAAAATAGTATATTTTCTCCACAAGATTTAATAAACACATTTAAAATTAAAACAAATAGGAACAGAAATCTAAAAGGATGATCTTTGAGATGATGTAGCTTAGTGGTAGAGCACTCATGGATTCACCACCAGTACTCAACTCCCCCCAAAAAAGGATGGCATGAAAAGCATCAAATAACTAGGAATCTTACAAAAGATAAACACATACAAATACACATACAGAAGATCTGTGTACTGAAAATAACAAAACATTTTTAGAAAAATTATAGATCATCTAAAAATTCTTTTCAAGTGTGGCACTGGGGATTAAATCCATTAAATTCATGCTAGGCAAGCTCCCTACTACTAAGCTAAATCCCCAACCGTTTTTATTCTATTTTGAGAGAGGGTCTCACTAAATTGGCCAGGCTGGCCTCAAACTTGTGACCTGACACCGGCATGTGCCACTGCATCAGCATAGAACCCCTAAATTAAGAGAAGGAATTATTCTATAGAGTGGGAGACAAAATAATGTAAAGATGTCAATTATCACTAAGTTGACTTGCTGAGTCAATATAATCTGAAAAACATTCTAGTAAGGAATTAAGAATTTTTTGGGGGGTAGCAATTAACAAGTTCATTCTAGAATTATTGTAAAAATGCAAAAAGCAAAGAGAAGCTACGACAATCTTGAAGAATAAAGTTGGAAGACTGATATTACCAGATAAAAGACTGATTATAAACTAAGTAATTAGGAGAGTATGCAACTGGTAAAGGATAGAGGATAAGAATAATGGAATATAATAGAGAACCTAGAAAAAGACCGATATATTCAAGGTTCTCTGAAATGTGAAAGATGTCAATATAATGCAGTTGGCTAAAGGGTGTTCCTGTCAATGAATGATGCTGAGTCCACCAGATAGTGATACGGGCATGAGAAATGAACCATACCCCTACCCCACACTATATGTAAAAATTAATTCTAGATAGACTATGCTAATTGAGAATCAAAGATTTAGAAAATGTGAACAACAGAAAAGTATCTTCATGAGTTGGGGATATGTTAAAATTTTCTTTAAACAAATATGAGAAGCACTAATCATAAGGGGAAAACATGAATCGGGCTGTATTAAAATTAAGATCTTTTAGCAAAAGATATCATGAAGAGAGTGAAAAGGCAAGTCGAAGAATGGGGTAAGATATGTGCAATACATTTATCTAACAAAATATTTACATGCAGATTATAAAAGAATTATAAATCAGTAGGACAACCCAACATGGGAATAGGACTTCAACAGGAATGTCACAATAGAAGACATCCAAATGTCAATAAGTGGATGAAAAGATGCCTTATTATATTATACACCAAGAAAATTCCAAATAAATATCATAACAGAATACTATTTCACATTCATGAGACTGGCTAAAAATTAAAAAAAGATGGACAGTTGGAAATTCTGGTAAAGATGTGGAAACATTAGAGCACCTCACAGAAAGTTGATAGGAGTTCACTTAGGAAATTGTGGACCAAAGAACAAAACTCTCCTTCTGTATCCTAACTATGGTCATGGTTACAAGAGCTAGATGATTGTCAAAAATCCACATAATTTGATACTTCAAAGAGTGAATTTTTATTTACTAAAATCTGATAAAGACATAAAAGGAAACCAAGATGGAATATATACTCTACAAACTATCCTACTGGTATTACAAATGAATAATGTAACCACATTAAAGTGGATGGAATAAACTAAGCTAAAAGAACTAACTTAAGTTACTTTGGATAACAGTATTCTGACTGGATGCTGGGGATAAAGACAAAAAGAACTGTAAATGAATACTACATCAAGTACATCTGTTTCTCACAAGGGTATAGATAAGCAATTCAAAACTACCTTAGGATAGAACAAATAAGTGAATATATTTTAGATAATAGAACCAGAATGTCCTATGTCAGGAAATTATTTATAAGGAAGGGAAAATCTAGAATGAAACTTGTATGACTGGAATAAGATGTACAATGGCATATAAACAGATAGATACAGAAATAAATATGAGTATACATGCATGGCTTAGTAAAATACATGTATTGCTAAGCTCTGTTTATCAAGAGAGCAATGATGACGTTCAAGAAATAAAGAGCATATATACTGCCTGGGACATTCTTCGTTCTCAACAAGTGAAAAAGTACACAAAAAGGATGGGGAACAGAGCCAGACAAAAATTATACACACTGGGTGATTCCATTTAAATATAGGGAGTATTAGCTGGGCGTGGGGGCACACACCTGTAATCCAAGCGACTTGGGAGGCTGAGTCAGGAGGATCGCGAGTTCAAAGCCAGCCTCAGCAACTTAGCGAGGCCCTAAGCAACTCAGTGAGACCCTGTCTCTAAATAAAATACAAAATAGGGCTGGGGATGTGGCTCAGTGGCAGAGTGTCCCTGAGTTCAATCCCTGGTTCCTCAAAAACACAGATTCCAAAAAAAAAAAAGGGAGTATTGGTAACAATAGTCACGAAGATAATGGTTGCCTTTGGTGGGGATTATGATTAGGAGGGGGCACCAAAGGAGCTTCTAAAGTGCTGTACATGTAGTATTTCTTGATCTGGTTGTAGTTACACAGGTGTGCCCATTTAGTGAAAAGCTGTATTATACTTCATATGCATATTATTTTATATGCATATTATACTTCAATACAAACTATCTGTGGTATTCTACATTTTGAGTGTGGTGGTTTGTTACATGTTATTTAGGAAAATATATATGAATTTCATTTCATTTTAATTTTTTTGTGAATTTTAATATATGTCATCTATATCTCAATTAAATCAGACTTAGAGATCCTTCCAGAAATCAGGGCTATCTGCCTAGTGTGGGCTGTCTCCCATTCTGCCTTGCAGCAGGATCCTATTTGATAGAAAACTGGAAGTTGAAAGAAGTCTTATTTCTCCAGGCCTGAGATCACTAATTGTACAAACCATGCCTCAAAGGTATTATTTTGTCAGGACTGATGATAGTTCCACATGTTATTCTAAATCATTTGATCTCTTGGTTCTAAATTATTTTGATTTCTTATCTTTTATGGTTATAATAATATAAAAATGGAACAACTTGGTTGTTTATATTCATAGGTAACAAACACATTTTCTTTAAAATCTCACCTGGTAAGAACTTTTTTTTCTGTGAATGTCAAACAGACATTCTAAAAGAATGCTACTTAATATGTTCTATCTTCACTACCACCACCCTATGCCAATAAGATGATCATTTAACATTGGTTTGGCTGCAGTAGAGATAGCATTTTCAAAATGATTTACATTAATATTTGTAGCAGTAGAGTGGGATGGTGTGTTGACATTATTCTTCCAACTGCTGAGATTGTTTTCCTTTAAAGTCTGCATTTTCTATTGCACACTCACTGTGTTTTATGCTTACTAGAATTGCAAATCATATTGACCTTTTCAAATAGAATAATGGAGAGCATTGAGTGTTTTCATAGAACATGAAAACTTAAATAGCAAAGGAGATAACAAGTTTTTTAAGTACCAAGAATATGAACACAAGTAACTTCGATATCATCATTTACTTATAATGACATGGTGCACTGTGATAAGACTATCTTAAATTAAAACTATCATGAAGGTGGGAGACTATTTAATCTGTAGATTGCCAGTAAGAGTCAATGAACCCTTGACACCTTTTTTTTTTTTTTGGTGGTGCTGGGGATTGAACCTAGGGTCTTGTTTACAAGGCAAGCACTCTACCAACTGCCAATTGAGCTATATCCCCAGCCCCTTTGATACTTTTTGATGGGATAAGAAAGAGAAACATGTACCAAGGGCCTCACTTACTGAAGACCTAGACACTTAGTTATTCTGTTTCCATCATCCAGAGTACCATAAAGCTTGGCAACATTATCGAATCACCTAACTGAATGATTCTCAAAGTGAGAGGTGAGAATAGACAACACTGCTATTTCATATAAGGGAACTTTTTAAACAAATACATAACCTACACTTCTCTTCCCCCATTAACATTTTCATACATCTCCTGGAGAATGTCTATTCTAACACTGCTCAGATTGAGGAGAAGGTGATTTAACAAGGCAAGGCTGTATTTACAAAAAAACCCCCTACGTGATTTTGATAGATAGCACTAGTCTTCCACTTAAAAACTCTGACCCAATATATTTTCTCCCATAGTACAAAATTACAATTCAAATTGCCCAGGAAGAATTATGAAAGAACTCAAAAGAGAAAAGACTATAATTTATTTTTCAGTGGACCTATTATTGTTTCCTAACAGCCATGGTGTGAAATGCATTATTTTCTATTTAGAACAAGTCTTATTACTTTTTCCAATTGTTAGTGATATATTTATTACGGAAACTTGGAGAATTGAAACTTTCTATAAAGTATAATATATATATGCATATATATGTATGTATATATGTTTGTGTAAAATTACGTATTTTTTTAACTACAATCTGGAATATACTAAGGGATTAAAGTATCCCTTACTTTAGGTAAAGAACGGGCTTAGTCTTAGTTTTTCTAATACGTGTAGACACAGAAATGATTTGCTTGACCTGGTTCCCATGTTAATAAACAGGCTTATTTAACATTTATTAAAAGAATCAAAATGAATAGTCATCTTTTATTTTCTGCCTTCATCCCCAACCACTTAATCTGATATGTTCAGTGTCCTTTAAATTGTGGTAAAATGGAGGAGGAGCGGGGCAGAAGGGATGGGAAGGATGGTAGAATGAAACAGACATTGTTGCCCTATATACATATGTGATTACACTAGTGGTGTGACTCAGCACCATATATAGCCAGTGGAATGAGAAGTTGTGCTACATTTGTGTACAATGTGTCAAAATGCATTCTATTGTCATGTATAACCAATTAGAATAAAAAAAATTTAAAAAACTGTGGTAAAATGTACCTAACAAAATTTATCATTTTAATCATTCATGAGTGTACATCAACTGAGTATATTCGTATCGTTATATAAAGATCACCACTATCTATTTCTACAACTTTTTTCATCTTGAAAACCGGAAATACCATATCCATTAAACAATAAATCCCCATTCCTCCTAACCCCAGCCTTTGACTACCACTGTTCTACTATCTCCAAGAATTTGACTATTCTAAGTATCTTGGGTAAGTAGAATTAAATAATATTCATCCTTTTGCATTGGACTTATTTTATTTACTATAGTGTCTTCAAGGTTCATCAACATGATGGTATGTATCATAATTTCCTTTCTGAGATTAAACATATTTCATTGTAAATAGAAATGTGTGGTGTGTGTGTGGGTGCACATGCACATGTGTGTATACCTGCATATTGGGTTTGGTTTATCCATTAATTTGTAGATTGATACTTGGGTTGTTTCTACCTTTTGACTACTGTGAAAAATACCGCTATGAAAATGGATGCACACATACCTGTTTAAGTTCCTGTTTTCAATTTCTTTAGGCATAAAACCAAAAGTGCCATTGACCACCTTTTTATTCTCACTACTCTCTAGTGCCTAGTCCTCCCTCAAATAAATTTATTTTGTAACTCAATTAGCCTGAAAGCACTGAAACAAAGATTGATATATGATAGAACCTCTGAGGTGGATGGAAACCCAATCTGAGAGAGATGAGCAATACAACAGGATGAGTAGAAAACTCTTTAGATTCACAGGCTACTTAAATAAGAAGAATTTAAATAATTAAATTTATAAAAGAAAGTGGTTTATAGATAACTATTTCAAAATGAGATAGGTCTTTAGAATAAAATACTAAGAAAACTGATTTTGTTAACATTATTGCTAAATGCCACAAACTTAACAGTGTCATCATTTAAAAATACTCTACAGTGTGAGGTTTAAGGCACAATACTCCTAATTAGTGGTTTTAATAAGTGTCTTAGCACTGCCTTGTGCCATTCTGGAATGTCACTTATGGAAAATTAAGGGACACTTTCTTCCCTATCTTCCATTAGTATTTTAATGCTAGGAGGTGGGAAAAAGCTGATCCATATTCAAGAGGAAAGGAGGGAAAACAATAACAAATTGGCATCTCTTCTGTGAATTGCCCTACAGGCCAAGCATTTTTATGTTCTTAATCATTATTAAATGACTTAACATGACACCCAGAGCCTAGCGAATGATTGCATCCTGACATGAGAACGAATTACAAATGAAATGAAAGATCAAGCCGTATTAGAGGACTGCCTCTGGGAAATGAAAATCTTTAATTCTCTTTTATTATTGACATTTATTTGGCTGCCATGAATAACAACATAGCAAAGAGATTCAGCTCTGCTTGTGCACTGAATAGCTTATCCCAGGGCTCAAAACTGCATTAACATTTATCATGTTTGCTTTTGTAGCTGACACCACTGAACAGATTCTCTATCCATCTTGTATTTATCATGCATTGCAGATATAGTGCATCCTCTAATTTAAGTTCATTTTCATATGGTAGGAACAGCAAAGATTAGCCAGTGTCTTTCCTCAAATAATTTTTGATTGTAAGCGTTCTTAAGAATGGCTTAATTGATTTAATAAAGAATAAAATAAGTTCTGAAGGAAATTCGGTTGTAAGATGGGAAGGATGATTTTCCATTTTGGTAAAATTGTGCAAATTCATAATGAAGAAAGAAACTTGTATGATATGTATATCTGGAAAGCAGAAAGCTTTCAAATGGATGTCTCCATAAAGAGCAACCAAATAGCATTTTATGAAGCTGAAGGTGGTACTATATTTCCTATAAGATAAGAAGACTACATGTTTTTCACTTTTCTAAACTGTTCATTGCTAAGACATGAAATGGCCACACTATAGGAAAATAGCTATTTGGATAGTTTGTATCAAGGTTGTGTCTTCTCTCTCATACAAATTAATAACATGGCTTTTCCTGCCATTAACAATAGAAGTTTACATAGTACCTGGTGCCTTTGCTTACTGGATTGTGCCTTTTTTTTTTTTTCATACTGGGAATTGAACCCAGGACCTCACGCATACTAGTACTATACAACTGAGCCACATCTCCATTACTTTTTATTTTATTTTGAGATAGGATCTTGCTAAACTGCCCAGGCTGTCCTCAAACTTGTCACCCTCTTGCCTTCAGGCTCCAGAGCAGCTGGGATTATAAGCCTGTACCATCATGGCTTCCTATTGCCCACCTTTCTTTAAATCCCTCTTACAATTCAAGGTTTAGCAATGATATCAATTTATCTTGGGAAAACCATTTAATATCTTTGAATCTTTTTTTTAAAACTTTTAAAAAAACGCTTTAATTATGGAAATTTTCAAACATATATACAGAGACAACAGCATAATAACTGATTATATGTCCATTGTACAGCTTCAACAATTAACTCATGACCAACCTCATTTCATCAATACCTCTAACTTCACCATCTCTGCTCACTCAAAAATTATTTTGAAGCAAATTCCTGAATATTATTTTTCACAATTCTACAATAAGAAAGTTAGAGTGAATGATTTCCAGCGCAACTTTGCTCCAAAATTAGACAGTAAATTCATCTTTAACCCTTTTCAGGCTCTGCATATTTGATTCATCAAGAATCCACTTCATATGTGCTACAGTATCTTTCTTCAAGCTTTACTGATCTTTCTTTCTGAGTCAATACAATTCATATAGTTTGTCCCCATAAATAAAAAGTATGATTATACTTTTACTCATGTTTTTTGTGTATTAACTTCATTTCCCAGTTAGATCTTTAAGAATCATATATTTTAATGTTCAGCTGTATACTAAACAAACACAAAGGTAATAATTATTACTGTTTATAATAATCATTAATTAGCTGACTGGTTTTAATCTAAATGGTTCAGACAGAATTAAAAGATATATTTTTGCATTAACAGTAGGTAGCACCATATTGACAATATTAATCGTGTTAACCAATAAGATGTTTGTACACTAGAAGAAATTCCTATTTTATTTCTATGAGTGCTATAAAATAGATGGCTAAGTAAAAACAAAAATGAGATTTTTCTTCTAGAAGGAAAATATGAGGAACTAACATTTCTGAATTTTATTTATTCTATTGTAAATTCTCTAAGTAAAATGTATTCACTTTTAAGGAAAGAATTCTTGACTAACAAAATATCTAATATATCAAAGTTAATAGAATATATCAATGTGGTTTTATTTTATTTTACTTTTCGGTATCAGGGATTGAACCCAGGGGTGCTTAACCACAGAGCCATATCCCCAGCCCTTATTATTTTTTATTTTGAGTCAGGGTCTTGCTTGCTGAGTTGCTGAGGCTGGTCTTGAACTTGCAATCCTCCTGCTTCAGTCTCTTGAGTTGCTGAGATTATAGGCATGTGTGAACATATCCAGCTCAAAGTGGTTTTATTGAACTGAATTTTAGTAAATTATTGTCTTGAAAATGAAATCATTTTTTTATTGATAGAAGTAGGAATATTTATTAAAATGAAAAACCTCTAAGAAATACACTGTTGTGAATACATTATTATACAAAGAATATAGAATTGTTGTAAATGATTAATCTTTGTAATACTGGATTTGTCACACAGTTTCAACATGTACCTGTAGCCATTATAGTGTCATCTTTCCCTTGTGTGAAGATCACGATTCGCTGCCTCTTTGAGTTCACCTTTGGCAGAGCTTGTGTCTTTCTGGCTATTTCTTTAATGTCTTTAGTCTATTAATAGAAAGGAGAAAAAATTCTCGTAACCAAGAGAATAAAAACTTTATTAGTACATGAAAAATTTTGCTTCTGATGGCACCTATCAGGAGACATTTAAAAAAATTAACCATATACAAAAGTAAACAGAAGAGTACAAGAACTTCTGAAGAATCCATCATGAATTTAAAAACTTTAAACCTATGATGAAACTTATTTCATGTATATCTTCACCTACCTGCCCTTCATATTCTGAAGCAAACTTACCAAGTACTGTGTAATTTTATCTATTTGTCTCTTAAGAGTAATGACTTAAATATAACCACAGAACTATAATGTACTTTAAAAATTAACAATAATTCCTGAATATTGGCAAATATCCAGTTTTCAAATTTCAAATTAAGAAGAGGTTTTTTAAAGAGTATAGGAATATGTAATTATTTTAGAAGTTACAGAGCACAATCATGGTGACTTTGGACATAATATATTTGTATAATGCCCAATGTTTTAAAGAATTGGATGAGAAAAAGAAATATTAACCCTTTCCTATAAAGACTTAATTTTCTTTGAGAAAGAAAGTTAAAAATATTACAAATGAATTCTCAAAACCCTGATGCTATTTTTTACACCTTATAGGCCATGAATCTCAACATCACAAAAATTCTGAATTGAAATCTAACTTTTGAACTAAAGGCAGAATCTTAAAAATCATGTTTTCAACTATTTTAGATAATTTAAATATCCACATCTAATTTTAGTGTACCTCCAAAACTTTCTGTGGATTGGGTTGTTGGTAGTTTGCATTAATGTTGTGCAAACTTTCAAATAGCTATAGAGAAAGAAACAAACCCAAGGGGAAATGTGAATGGTATAAATGAAGTATCCATTGGAGAGCAGAAACAGGATATAGGGTGAAGAAAAAGTAGGAAGCAGAGAAGCTATAATGGTTCCTAATGGTTACAAATAACATCAGAAACTATGACATTTTTAAAGGTGTGACGATCTGTAATGAAATATTTTGTTTGTTGTTTTCTCACTAAATACTTAAGACATTCCAGATAATATATGAAGCTGAACTTCTAATACACCTAGCAGAATGACCTCCAGAGGGCTGTTGTTTCTGAAAAGAAGTCACTTATGGCAGGACAGTGCTGGTGACCTTTCAAACATGCTGACTATTTTGCTTTCAGTAGCTTATTTTAGAATAGAACTAAGTTTGAACTCTGATAAGATGAAAAAAAAAATCCCTAAGTTTTTGGAGATAGATTATTAGAAATGATTAGTAACAGTTGAAAAGAACAAAAATGACATATATTAACAATGTCTTCATTCTATTAAATAAGTGTACACATGTAATTAATATGACTCATAAATTCTATCAATCTCCTTAGCACAAATATATTTTACTACTATAGCATTTTTGATGATTAAATAAAGTTCTTATTTAATAAAGATAAGAGGCAGATTCACTTTATTATCTTGGGAGCAGAGTCTTATGCATGTACTAGATATTTCTGATTTTGAGACCAGGGTCTGGCTAATGTTGCCCAGGATGGCCTTGAACTCCGTGGGTTCAAGTGATCTTCCTGTCTCACCCTCCTGAGTAGCTAGGACTACCCACTATGTACCACTGCATCAGATTAGATTTTAATTTTTTAAATGGAAGTCTTTCTTCAAGGTGGTATAAGGAATAAATTAAGAATGTAATTCCATGATTGCTTTCTGCCAACCCTGTGGGGAGTTGAGAGAGTTTGTTATGGGTCTTTGATAATTTAATCAAATTTTTTTTCCTTATGTCTTGAATTAAATATCTTAGAAATGTCAATTCAAGAATGAAATAAACTTTCCAAATGCAAAACATGTATCTTTTCAGACTTATGTGAACTTCATTCTGTTCGTATCCACATCTACAGTTCATGTACAATCTCTTTGTCACTTACTCTGGGATCACTGTCAATAAGCATTTAAAATTCTCATTATGCCTTGAGGAGCCACTGCTTGCTCATAAGAGTTGATTCTCATGTAATAAAAAAAAACTTTTCTCAAAATTTAATTTTATTTTCCCAAAGTTACATATTTCTGGTTCTACAGTATCTTCTCCTTTTCCATCGTCCTTGGATTCTTCCTCACATAGAAGTGCACACATCTTCACAGAACAGTGAAATTACAAGGAATTTTAGACTATTACAGAACTAAACATTATTTACATGACTAAACATTAAAACAAAAATAATTTTAAAAAAAGGTATTGTGTCCAACTACAACTAAAAAATTAAAAAAATAGTTGCTGTGAGGCTGAAAGAGAATTAATGTAATATTTAGTGAATGCTAAAAGTAAATGCTCTCTTAAAGACTTTCATTTTACTATTCCTCAAAACTGTCAATCCTTTAGGTTGCTTCAAAATCTCTACAAAGGGGGCTGGGGTTGTTTAGCTTAGTGGTAAAGCACTTGTGTTGTATATGTGAGGAACTGGGTTTGATTCTCAGCACAACATAAAAATAAGTAAAATAAAGGTATTGTGTCCATCTACAACTAAAAAAAAATATTTTAAAGAATCTCTATAGCCGGACGCGGTGGCGCACGCCTGTAATCCAAGGGACTTGGGAGGCTGAGTCAGGAGGATCACGAGTTCAAAGCCAGCCTCAGCAACTTAGCGAGGCCCTAAGCAACTCAGTGAGACCCTGTCTCTAAGTAAAATACAAAATAGGGCTGGGGATGTGGCTCAGTGGCTGAGTGCCCCTGAGTTCAATCCCCGGTTCAAAAAAAAAAAAAAAAAATCTCTATAAAGGGCCTTGAGAGTTTTGAATATTGAGAATTCAATTATAGTATCTAATAGGGGAGTAGAAAGATGAAATGGGGAGAATGAGAAGCTCATACAACTGAGCTATGAGCCATTATGGAGTTCTAGAGTGGTCATTAAATCTTAACTTCTCCAGGCAGTAGTTACTGCAACTATCCTTATGTTATAAATGAAAAAATGAAGAGTCATATATATAGCTCTAAAGTAATCATTAAATCTTCACTACTCTGGGAAGTAGGTATTATTACTATATCCCATTTTATTTATTATTATTTTTATTTATTTGTTTTTTTGGTACTAGGGATTGAACCCAGGGGCACTCCACCACTGAGCCACATCCCCAGTCCTATTTTGTATTTGATTTAGAGACAGGGTCTCATTGAGTTGCTTAGGGCCTCACTAAGTTGCTGAGGCTGGCTTTGAACTTGCGATCCTCTTGCCTCAGCCTCCCAAGGGCTGGGATTACAGGTGTGTACCACCACACCCGGCCTCTATCCCATTTTATAAATGACGAAACTGAGTCTCAGTGGTTAAATAATTTGCCTAAGTCCATAAGTATATGTAGTAAAGCCAGGACTACATCCCACAGCCTGACACCAGGAATTAGTACTACACTTTGGTTCTTTTTTTTTTTTTCTTTCTAGTACTGGGTATTGAACCCAGGGGTGTTCTGCCACTAAGCTGCACTCCCAGCCCCCTTTATTTTTTATTTTGTGACAGGGTCTTGCTAAGTTGCCCAAGCTGGCCTTGAACTTGTGATCCTTCTGCCTCAGTCTCCTGAGTAGCTAGGGTTACAGATGTGTGCCACTGGACCCAACTGGAATCATAGTACTTTAACCGGTACTATGTGAGTCTAACCAGTGTTTTTGTGCTATCTCCAGAATATACTACTCCAATGAATTCTGGTAATGTGTTTTTATGTTTGTTTGTTTTTGCTTTTATTATAACGAAAGAATGACAATCCTAAATCATTTTTCTACTACATTCACAAAAGCCATTCCTGATCGTGTATTTAAATTTTCTATTTTTCTTAATTATCCTGGCTTGCATTTTACATCAATGAATTTCAGTTTTTGAGTTCAAGACATTTCTCACTTTTCAAAGCCATTTTGAAGTCTAATATTCTTTCCCAATATGTTGGAGTATGAGAGAGAATGCAGTGCTGAGCTTTGGTTCTGCTACCCATATGTATTAACTATGTGACTATAAACAAGTCATATACCCTATTTTTTATCTGTTGAACTGATATGACAACATATGCTCTATCTACATCTCAAGGTTTCTATGAGTATTGAATGTATTAATGATACATTGGAGAAAGTTTTTACAGATTTCCAGTTGTGATGATCTCACACATTGATTCATGCTTCTCCTCCTCCTCCCTCATGCCAATCCAGCCACACTGGTCTTCTGTCATTTCCTGTAGATCACAGTGTACTATGCTCTTTCTTGTTTAGAGCACTTTGTAGTCTGTTATTGCTAGATATTCATATTTTTCAGATTTCTCTTTCTCAGAGAGTCATTCCAAGGCTGTCATATCTAAAGCAGGAACTCTTCCCACATTCTCTCTCACAACATACATTCTGGTTATTTCTACCTTGTCTTCAGGGTTTATTGGCGTATGTCAAGCACACAGCAAATGCTCAGTAAATATTAGTGATAAATTATAACAAATTAAGAGAATTAAAAGATCATTTTATTTCTTTTCCTTCAATTTGTTTTAAAATCATCCAATTTTGGGATTCAGGTATCTATGAAAGTAGCATTCTCATAGCCAACTGGGCGTCTTTAATTTCAAAAACTGTGATTATTTATGATAATCTTATAAAGGACATAGGAACCTCAGAATCACCTTAGAGAATTTGCTGAGAATCAACAGTTCCCAAATAATCTCTAGATTTTCTATCCAATGTTGATCAATGGGACTTTCTGAGATGATGAATATATTCTATACCTGCACTGTCCAATAAAGCCATCATTGAGCTTGGGTTATAGAACACTTAAAATCTGCTTAGGTCAATTAAGGGACCAAATTAAAAAAAAAAAAAAAACTAAAAAATTTTTTTTGGGGATTAGGTCTTGCTATGTTGCTCAGATTGGTCTCAAACTACTCAGATCAAGTGATTCTCCTACCTCAGCTTTGCAAGGAGCTGGGACTACAGGATGGCGCCACCATATCTGGCTTTAGATTTAAAAATTTGTTTAATTTTAACTAATGTTAATTTAAAACAACATGTGGCTGTTGGATGCTGTATTGGATAGCACAGTTCTATACTTTTCACTTTTGATGGAATTACATTATAGAGTCCTTGATGGTCAGAGGAGGACAGCAAGCCTAGGATCCTCTAAATAGAGTCAGAGGCAATGGAAGAATTAGGAAAAAGGAAAGATTGTTTTGTTTTCTCTATGGACAGAGTATTATATCTTAGAGATCTAAAATAAGAAAATTAAAACTTCTTGCTTGCAGTAACACTGAACACATGATCCAACAGTGCAGGCATGTACTCTGTTGCAGAAACAGTGAAAATATAGAGTATATCTATATTTAGGTTTTGGAGGTATTTTATTCACTTGATTTAATTTAAATCAATTTCTAATAGTTTTTAGAGGTTCCATAATGAAATGTGCTTTTAAGCACTTTATTTTTATTTAGGTTCTAAAAATATAAACCTTTAATCTGTTCTGCTCAAGATAAGGTAGATTTAAAAACACATTGCAGTCTGAACTGATTTTCCAGAATACCAAACTTTGAAAAATACCAAAACTATGAAACTTTTTACTTCAAGACTTGTCATTTTAAATTCTTAGCAGGTCTGTCATTTAAATCAGGCACTATGTAATTTTCTATCATATATATATATGTATATATATATGCACACATATATATCTCCTCTCTTTTCTGCTTTGTGCTCTGCCCAGCTCCAGTTTTTATCTCATTCTCCAGTGCCCTCCTAAGCTGCTGCTTCTCACTGAAAATTGCCCAATTCATTTTAAAGATTAAAGATTTTTTTTAAAATAAAGATTATCTAAAATTTGCAGAAAAGCTAACCAGAATATCATAAACAATGCCACTGAGGCTATTTCCTGATGAATAAACACTGGTTATTTTTAGAGGCATCTGGATTGGTCTGTCAGCAGACAGATCACTTGTGGCAACCCTCAGTGGCTTTGGGAACTGATTGGGATTTATAACAGAAAATGAGGGTTGGACATCAGTGCTGGTAGGAAGAAAAAAATGCTCACCTTTCCTTTCTCTTAATCTTTTCATTTCTCTTTTCTTATTCTTGCTCCAAATTTAGAAGCAATATTAAAGTTGGAAGAGATAAAATGCAGATTTTTGCTAGTTTGTCACACTAGACTTGAGAATATTAACACAATTCCATAGATAAAAAAGTGTTAAGATAAAATGATTTATTCTTGTTTTACTCCTTAAGAATACTAAGTTCCAAGGGGGCTGGGGATATAGCTCAGTTGGTAGAGTGCTTGCCTTGCATGCACAAGGCAGTGGGGTTCAATCCCCAGCACCACCAAAAAAAAAAAAAAAAAAAAAGAATACTAAGTTCCAAACCTATGCTGTCATGTGTCTGTCCAATGAACTAAGTAATCTTTAACAACATTATAAAATCACTGAATTTCTCTAGACAGAGTTCCATACATGATTATATTTTATTAACAATGCTTACTTGAGGCTAATCTAATTTGGGCTTATGTATATTGTGCCATGCTTGTAATGATTTTGGGAACCCATAAAAGGATACATCAAGACACCATGTGCTTTATCCAATCTAACATATCACTGTCAACATCACTTGACAGAGCGGTTTTGATATGTCAGGAGGTAATAAGGTATGTGATTATAATCATCATCACTTTGCTTTAATGTTATAATCAATTATGGCAGATTTGTGGAAAAAAGAAACAATTCTGAAATTAGTAAATAAGAAGTAATGAGCCAGGTGTGGTGGCGCACGCCTGTAATCCCAGTGACTTGGGAGGCTGAGTCAGGAGGATCTCGAGTTCAAAGCCAGCCTCAGCAAGGCCCTAAGCAACTCAGTGAGACCCTGTCTCTAAATAAAATACAAAATAGGGCTGGGGATGTGGTTCAGTGACCGAGTGTCCCCAAGTTCAATCCCTGGTTCCAAAAAAAAAAAAAAAAAGAAGTAATGGAAGCTGGGTGTGGTGGCACCTGCCTGTAATCCCAGTGACTCAGGAGGCTGAGGAAGGAGGATCGCGAGTTCAAACCCAGCCTCAGCAACTTGGGGAAGCCCTGAACAACTCAGTGAAACTCCCATCTCTAATAAAATATAAAAAAAGGCTGGGGATGTAGCTCGGTGGTTAAGCACCCTGGGTTCTATCCCCAGTACCCAGTACCACCACACACACACAAAAAAAGTAATGGAAAGGTTAATAGGGTGCTAATTAGTAGAAAATATAACTAGTTTGTTGCTAAGACTGAATGTAAACCAGGCACATTCAGAACAAGAAGTTCAGGCCAGGAAAGCAAAGTATTAATTGTCAGACTTATTAAACTTTTTTTTTTTTTTTGTGGTACTGGGGATTGAACCTAGGGGTGCTCAACCACTTAGCTACATACCGGACCCTTTTAATTTTTTTTTAGACAGGGTCTTACTAACTTGCCAAGAATGGCCTCGAACTTGCAATCTTCTTGCCTTAGTCTCTGAAATCACTAGGATTACAGGTGTGCACTGCTCTACTCAGCCTACTAAACTATTTAAAAAAAAATTATTGTGTAGATACTACTCGATTCAGATAATTTGTTATGCAACATGTTATATTTCTAAGTGTCTGAAAAACTGGTTATTTCATAGAATCAAAATATACTTTTTATGATAGCAGTAAATTATGTGTTACATGAATTTATGTTCTATCTGTATTTTATATGGTATATAAATTTATGTTTTATAAGCTGTGATCTGTGGAGAATTCTTATGCATCAAGAGAATTTAAATTTTTAACATTAAAGCTTAATGTCAGGGCTGGGGATGTAGCTCAGTGCTTATCTAGCATGCATGAGGCTCTGGTTCAATCCCCAGTATTACAAATAAATAAATAAATAAATAAATAAATAAATAAATAAATAAATACATACATACATACATACATACATACCCCAAATCCTTAACATCAGTAAAACTAACAATGACTGAAAACATTTAGCAAAACATTTTGTTTTTAAACTCAATACTCCCCTGATTACATTTTGTCCTATATATCAATTGCCAATTTGGGAAATCACAAAGTGCAACTTCAGACTACAATAACAAACCTTGGAAATCCTTTTATACATGGCTCAACTCTATCCTCACTAGAATACTGTAAACAAAACAAAACAAAACAAAAACCAAAAGAAACTACATTTTCCAGTAATTAAGTATTTTGAGGCTTTCCTACCCTAAAATCATTCTTTCGCAGGATCTTGACAGAAATATTTACACTACATACTTTGTGAAGAGGAAGCTCTATTCTGGTTTCATCAAATTCTGACGTGGGTAAAATGTATGTCCATTACTTTGCTGTTTGATAATGAATCTGTCTTTAGTGCATTTATGTAAGAGTTCCATCACAAGTTCATACACCTTTCTTTAAAGAGTTCAGAGTAAACTTACTAGGGTTATCTAATCAATGCTTACAGTTTCTCTAGGTGGTAAATAATACTGAGCATGCAAAACAGTTCCTATTAAATTTTAAAAAGTTATTATCATATAATATTTCAACTTAGAACATAGCATTCTATGTAGTTCTGGTTCAATAAATATAATCATAAATGATTCACAACCTCAGTTAATTCTATCAATTAACCTGGGTTCATAGTGAAGCTAGTGTTTTCCAACAATTAATTGGACGATGGATATTATACAGATAAAAACATGGTCTTGAGTGTTTTCTTAATTTTGCCAACAAGAACCACATGGAGTTTTGAAATCTTGACAGTATAATGCTTCTAACAGGAAAATAGAATCAAGACCAGGAAATTAAAGCCAATTATCAATATTTTTATCTCAGAAAATTTATGTACATTTTATGTTATCTAAGATAAAGCGAAAGAATAAAAAAGATTCAAACAGGAAGTTCATATGAGCAGGATTTAAATTAATCAGTTCCTAACAACTGTTAAGTACAACCTTTTGGAAATTAATTTGCATAATGATAATCTACATGTGATAGGGTTGAAATTATTTAAGCGACATTATATTTCACTATTTAGTCTTGTTCCACCACTGCTTTAGCAGTGAATCCTTATGAAATGTAATGCAGCTAATGAGGTAGCTTTTTAACTGAACAAACTGACAGGCCCCATATCTGCAGAGGCAGCTTGAAACCGTGCCCAACCTCTTGGCTTCCCAAGAGGCTTTTCAAAATTCAATAAATAACATCTGTAGGCGATGTTGGGTGCAGACCTAGCAGAGTGCGTCATAACACTGTGCTGGCAGAACAAAGAAACCATGACGACTGCCAAGTTTCCATGGCAACTGCTGCGAGGCTCTGAGAGTATAATAGCACATCAATCACTGTCCAAAAGAACTTCATTATCAGCTAGAAAAAACCTTTAGGATCTGTTTAGTGTGCAATTGTGGGTTAACTCACCTCAAAGCCTTGCTCTCTAGCAAAAGTGGCAGCTTCCTGGAAAAAAAAAAAAAAGAACAGTTAATTATAAAGTGCTAGGTAATGAAGAAATAATCCATTTTGAAACTCATTCAGTCTTCCTTTTACACAATTATCTCAATATACCCACATAGTTCAATTTTCATTCTTGTACCAAAAAAGATTTCTTTTTTCTCGTGGCATTAAAAAAAAAAAAAGAGGTAGCATAATGTCAACACACTTCACAAGTTGGAATAAAGAAGATGTAGTGCATGTTTTTACTGTAGCTGCTACAGTAGTTCAGGTGTTCTGACCTCAGCAAAGAAAGATAATCATTTGAAACCTAAGGAACATACTTGGTGGTTATATTTTTAATTAAAACAATACCTTTCAGAAAGGTCTTTTGGAGAGAAGCCTGTCTGTTAATAAATGTATAGATTCAGAAAAATCACCATTTTGCAACCCCCATGAGGAAATTTAATAGACAAGGATCATTAATGGATGTTAAATTCATTGGGTGAAAGGATGACAGGGAATTGGTCTTTACATGGAATCAAAGTATCACAGATTATATTCTGTGGTCACAGGGAGCAAAGCATAACTTTAAAATGGAAGGATTAAGCTGTCATCACTTTAACCCAATGATTGATCCTATCACTTATCATCACTAATAGTGGGATCACCAAATATTTTGTGCCTTTTGTAATGATGCAGTATGAAGCTCATAGCATCACCTATAAAGAATTCTGACCAAAGATTTTTTAAAAAAATTAACCAAAACTTTAGTCCAACAACTTGCAGTCTCTGAGAAATACACAAGATAAGGGAACAAATTAAAGAATACACGGAGAAACCAATGGACAAATCTACATGGTAGAACATCCACAGGAAAACAAGCTTAGTCCTTTTAAAAAGGCTGTGTCAATAATAAAGTGGAGAGAGGAAAATGAACAAGAGCAATATATAGACTTTAACTGGACCCCATTTTAAACAAATGAGCTGAAAAGGTATTTTTCGGACAAATTGAGAAATTTTAACATAAAAATGAGAATTATATAATATTAAGAATTATCAGTTTAATAAGGAAAATGTCCTTAATTTCTAGAGATGTATCCTGAAGTATTTAGGGATAAAATGTGATGAAATATGCAATTTACTTTAGAATACATTGTAAAAAATAAACAAACCCAAATGAAGCAAAACTGGCAAAATATTAACTGTGGGAATTCAGTATAGCTATCTGTGTATTTGAAATTTTTCATAATAAACAGTTCAATAAGCCCCAATTTCCCCTTTATATAAAGTGACAGAGTAGTCAAAATCGGACACTTAAAAAATGGTCAAAATATTTTAATATCTGAAGTTCTTCTAGACTTTAACTATCGTAAGAGCACATTAATGTATACCCTAATGCTTTTACAGCAGGTTATCAAATGACAAAAACACATCTGTGTAACCAAATCCTTTCCCTTTTACCCTCTGATTTGTGCACATATTTTGATTTTAGGACAGATAGAAAATGGAGGCACTATTACTTTTCAACTCTACTTCCCTCTTGAAAGAAAAAAAAAAACTGCAGACAACTGTCAAGAGCCTCTACATCTTAACTTACATTCCTCCAAAATTATCTCTGCCAAGAGATATTAATAGAAGGATGGGATTTGAGCCTGAGTAGTGAGCAGATCCAACTCAACTAAAACGACTGCTGCACCAAACCATGTAAGGCAGAAAGTACAGTCAGTGTCTCCAGCACAAATTTGGGTACTACCTACATGTTGAGGAAAACACTGAGGAAAAAATATATATGTATGCACTTCTGGTCCAATATAATAATAACACATAGATTTAGAGAACCATTTTGAGGATTTGAAAAAAATCAAAATGTGTGATTACAGCTGAAAACCGAAGTTAACAGAAAGTGATAAGCTGCAAGTACACTCCTTAGGCGATTCACTGGAATAGCTCAAGTCTGACCAAGTTAGTCTCAGCTGATAAAGACCACCCCATTCCCAAGACTGAATTATGACCTTGACAACTGGCTCAAGCGAGGCTAGCCTCTTGACAATTTACTTACAACATAACTTTGTATATTACATAGTCAATAATATTTGCTGTCTGAGATAGCAAGGCAAAGGATAAAATATCAATGTAGTGTTTCTTAAAGACAACTGAAAAACTCTTCTAGAACTATTTGTTTATATGGAATTTCATCAAAGCCATAAAAGAACCCCAGAGGACTATACCACAAAGTTAAAATGAAGAATTTGTAGAATTAAAATTGCATTAAGACATAAAGTCTTTTTTTAATGTTCAGTTTTATTCATATAATTTTAATTAGAAATTAACTCTAATCTGACATGGTGTAGAATCGACTAGCTACAAGAAGATACAAATATAAATGTCAAATTATTATTTTTTAAGGAAACAAATGCCTAGGACATTCTCACATCTGTAAATAATTCCAAACACCAATATATTTCTGGCTGAGGAAGGACATATTTAAGAAAAGCAAACTCAATTTTCTCTTAGTGCAACCTTGCACAAATTTGTGGAGCTGTGCCCTATCACTAGAAAAGCTACCCACTTATTCTGTGGCTTGAAATGATCTTATCCTCTGACTTCCTCCCACCTTTCTTTGATCTTGGGCTGGTGCCCCAAGTCACTCCATTAGAGAGGCAGCTGGCTCACACTAGTACAGACTTTCCCACAGCTAACCTCTGATCTAAGGGTGTTTGTAGATACAATGATGGAACAACATTTATTTTTCCCTCTCAGCAAAACAAACAAATCAACACAGGGGAACAGTTTGACCCAGTAAGCATGTTAAGCAGAATTTCTGTTCTCACTGAAGGAACAGAAAGAGAAGGCATTACATTAGAAAACAAGGAAGAAAGAATGGGCATAGTGGGCAGAAGAGTAGGCAGGTTCCAAATATCAGGGGTAATTTCAAGCGAACTGATCACATTAAATTGAAAAGGACTTTTTAGTGTGCCACTGCAGTAAAAGTGAGAAAAGAAAACAAGCAAGTCCCCATCTGTGCTGCCCCAGGGCGCCTCGTACTGAGTTTCACAAATCTAATGAAGCAGTCAGGTTAAAATCCAACTGCAGAGTAGATGTGACATGTGGAGAACAGCTAGGGTTAGAATAGAGAAGCAGGGCGGTTCCTAATGCAGGTGATTATCCATGTGATAATCATTATATTTACAGGCTTTCCATTTTAGATCTGACATCAAAAATCACAAAGGAGGAGGGATTAAGGAAATAAACAACCAACACAGAGGCTTTCCTTCTCCCCTGAGAGTACAGCACTTTTCATTCATGCATGACAAGCAACAAAAGCAAAACCAAACTGGCCAGGAAAGAATATTTCTGAGAAGGCTGGATTTCACATTAACACTTCTTTCCATTTTGATAACTTTCACTATTATTCAGCTTCTCAGACAGGTCACATTTTCAGAATCAGTTCCCATTGTTATCTACGCTATAATACAGTATCATTTTTGGTTTACAATGAATGATACTCACATAATATGTCTTTTACAACAACAGAGTCATTTTTTCCTTCCTGGAATTGAGTGTTGTGAATAAAATGACATATAATTAAAGTCTTAGACACTCACCTACCCCACACCACTTAGGATTTATAGTGGGCTTGCTGCTTCACCAACCAAGCTAAAAGGGTGTGGATAAAACAACCATCATATATGGCTTTTGAGTTAGGTTTTTAAAAAAAAAAAAAAAAAAAAAGAATTAAAATTAAAATTTAATAAAAACTATGGAATGTTATATTAAGAGCTATTTAAAGGGATTAGCAAGCTGCTATTAAAAAGCACAATTCCCAAATTATACAGGAAGATGGAGAAACCTGAATGTGTCCTTGTAATCATTTGAGGAGAAAATTATTTATTTTGTCTGATAATATCTAAGTTCTTATTTATAAAGTAAATTTATGACTGTAATTGACATTAAATTAAAAATCACTATTCAGACTCCAATTTCAATTCCAATTACTTGTAACTAGTTATATAGAATACATTTCTATATACTGACCTTATGTCCTGAGACTCTGCCAAATTCCCTTGTTAATTGTTGGAGGATTTAATTTAAGTTTTTGGAGATTATTTGGGATTTACTACATAGATGATTATGTGAGTCATATGTATGAAGAGTTTTCAAATTCCTATTATCACACCACAAAGATATTTTGAGAATTTAACAAATGCCTTTAAGACAAAAATTCTCTTTGCTCCAGGGTGATCTGAAGGGTCTAAGTACCACAAACAGTTGAAGACCCTGTCCTACCACTTCCTGCTCCACACTTCAAGACACTGAACCCCATTTAGAACTATTATCTGTCTGCTTATGTTTCCATCCTGCTTTTTGTTCTCAGACCAGAGGGGTCCTGGGCACAGGCAGAAATTTCATGTACTGAAAAAAAGGGGAGAAGGTACAACGTAGAACCAGAGGAAGATAACTTGAGCCTATCCACAGAAAGCTACCCACCCATCAAAAACAGGACTACTATGTTGTTCCAGCACAACAAGTAAAAAGAATATTCTAGAGTTTGGTGGTCTGGTTCTCACTGGAAGTCCCCATGGTCCTCACTTTAGTTGTGGGAGTTCAGAGCTTTGGGAGAAGCCAAGGGAGAATGGAGCCACCAGATCAGTTTTGCTTTTTTATTTTGTTTGTTCATTTCTCCATCTGACAAATATTCACCCTCTAAGTATAGTTTTAGTTTAACAGCATCTGTTAGCTCAGAGGCATATCATACTACAGCTGTGGCAGACATTGAAAATATATTAAACTGACTCCATAATATAGTCAAATGGAAAGAATACTGTAACTTCTACATGGTGTGGTATAAAGACAGAATGGTATCTCTCTCTCCCTCTATATATCTAGAACTATGTATAAAAATCTCTATATGTATTAAAAATTCATATATTTGGAGATAAATTTAGAGGTATAACACTCTCTTTGAATGACTTTAAATGCAGTGTTACACCAGTCACGATGCAGTTAATAGTCAAATGGAAAGAATACAGGGTTTAGAGTCAAAAGACTTAAAATTAGGGTCCCAATTCTAGAGTGTATTTGCTATGCAATCTTGAGCAAGTCACTAAGTATATCACTTTATCAATAAAGCTGTGGTTAACAATACCTATTTTATTGTGCTGTTGCTAGGAAAAAATGAAATGAAAGTGTAGAATCATTTATGTCTATTGAATTCAAGTCCTTGGTGTGATCTCAGTATATTTTAAAAAATGATTTCAGAACATTCAGAGTACATTCAATAATTTGTTCTTTTTGTGGATCACATGTATAAGTAGGTAGCCTCCAACATGACTGCCAAAGATCCCTGATTCTCATATTTGCACTCTTGGACAATCTCCCCCACGAGAGTATGGGCTAGACTTGCTTCTAAGAGGTATATTTTTTTCATCCTCTTGATCTCATTTCTTTAATCCCATAGAAGTTGCTATGTTGCATCCTCACAGAGAGGCACATGACCACCAACCAGTGAGGTTTGCCAACAGACAGCTTGAAAGTGGATCCTCTCCCAGATGAGCAGCAAGATGACTTCAACCTGGGTTACACTGTGACTTGAAACTTATGAGAGACCCTGGGTCACAGGCACCGAGCTAAGCTGTACCTGAATTCTCTGTCCACAATTTATATACTGAGGGACTAAACCTTAGAGAGGTTTAGTAACAAGGAAAATTCATGTAATTTCTCGTTCAAATAATCTTAAATACTTCAAAGCAAGTGTAGTCAGCATATCAATTATAGGGTGAGCAACTTTTGGAAAGAAAATTTAGATGCATGCTATCTAAATGGTTTCACACAGCTGATTAGGATTAATCATTTCTTCACCAAAGATTAAATGGGAAATAGTATCTTTTGCATTGAATTCACCTTGGAAGCATCAAATGTTTTTAATTTTCAATGTCTTTGTTATTGTGGAGCAATAATTATATTACTAAGACCACAGTAAGATTTTTAAGTACAGCTAGAACCTTGGGTGAAAAAGAGTGTCAAATTCAAATACCACTATAAGGTCTGAAACAGCTATAGCAGAGATATACCTCCAAGTCATGCTGAAATTTAATGATAAAGAAATACCTGCTGTTTCTTTCTTTTCATACCACATATATCATAACATAGAGACTTATGTTGCTTAAGCCTCTAAATGTTTTCTCATGCTGTTCTTCAGACTGAGTTGCCTTTCTTTATGTTATCTACAAAAATCATGTATACACTTTCTTAGGAGACTATTAGTGCTAACACTTTTTAAAATTTCAAATTATTTCTTATGAGGAAAAGTTTAAATTTGTAAATAAAGTAAATTAAGACTGGAAAAATTAAGTAAAGTTTGAGCCCTGGGAATCCCTTTTAAAAAATACATTTCATTCACAAAAATACCTGTACTGGCTTTTCCAACGAATATAATATACAACTTTTTGGAGATTTTCAACTTGTGCTCTGACATTTATTACCATATGCTTCCTGTCTGCAGAATGAATAGAAATATTATTTAACATTTATTGAGTGCCAAAAACTCTGTGGGGCAATATATAGCTATAAAGACAGCCATGGCCTCTATCCAATAGGTTTATAATAAAAATTAGATAGACAGTATATAAATTATACCTCAATAAATGAGACTGAAAAAAACATTAGGCGGTCAAAACACAGGCCAAAAAATAGGTTCAGTTTACAAGAGACTTAACCCTTTCACAAAGTGGCTTATTAGTGGATTGCCTTATTCTAGCAAGAAGAGCCATTCATTCCCACCTTTAAGTATATTTAATGGTGGTAAATAAAGGAAAGTTAAGTTAGTATCGCTGTCTTTCCGCCCGCGGTAAGATGCGACACAAGGTTGTTGCTTTTAACACACTTTATTCTAGCGCCTAACACATGTTACACAGCTGCTGTTCTCATGGTGTCCATCATGGCGTTCTCCCCCGCTACCCCCCTGCCTAGTCCTTATATACGTGCTCGGCGTCATCAGGTCAGGTGGATGCTCAAGCCAATCAAGTATCTACTTCCGAAGTGAGAGCGACTTGTTTACTACAAAATAAAACCGCATTGCCAACCTGCCAGCCGCCATCTTAGCATGGGGGGGGGTACCCGGAATACCCCGACAAGTTAGAACAAGTGTTCTACCATAATTTAAGATTGATTAGCTACTTAAACTAACATCTTCTAATACAACACAGTTTTCAGTTTTTGAAAAATGAGGACAGGCTAAGAAAATACTCATGTATGTAGTATTGGGTATTTTACTTCATTTTTAATGAAGTAACATGTGCTTGGCATAAAGGATAACTAATTTGTTTACTTAACAAATGTCAACTCTTTTCCTTTATTTCATCTCACCCTCACAAAAATCTTAAAAAATAGGTATGGCATTCATTTTACAGATGAAAACCTGAAGGTTTAGAGAGATTCAAGTATGTCCAAGACCACACAGCTGGTAAATTGTTCAAGCTGGATCTGAACCTTTCTGAATGGTCTGTGATGGTCTGCTACTGAGGGACTGTCTAGGTTTTACATATATGAAAGTCTTCATTTTGTCTTTGTTTTTGGAAGATATTGCACTGGGTATAGAATTCTAGGTTGGTATGCTTTCTTCCTGTGCTCCAAGGTGTATCTTGTAACTTGTTTCTAAGATTACTGTCATTTCTTTTCTTGTTACTCTGTACATTATGTCTTTTAAAAAGAAATCTGACTGCCCCCATATGATTTTTTTCTTTATCAGTGAATTTTTGCAATTTGATTGTGAAGTACCTTAGTTTCCCCCCCGTTTCTTCTGCTTTGAGTTTGATAAGCTTCTTGCATATTTGTGACGGGTTTATAGTTTTCACCAAATTTGGGAAAATTTCAGTTTCTAATTCTTCAAGTACTTTTTCTACATTATTTTTTCTCTCTAGGTCTCCACATATGTATATTAGGTCACTTGAAGTCCCACAGATAACAGCTGTACTGCTTGTTGTTTTCTCAATCTTTTCTTCCTACATGTTTCATTCTAAATACCTTCTATTGCTATGTCTTCAAGATTACTAATCTTTTCTTCCACAGCATCCCATCTTATCCAGTGTAGTTTTCATTTCATTTCTGCAAGTTGTATCTTTTTTTTGGTACAGAGGATTGAACTCAGGGGCACTCAACCACTAAGCCATATCCCCAGTCCTATTTTTTACTTTATTTAGAGATAGGGAGGGTCTCACAGAGTTGCTTAGTGCCTCAATTTTGCTGAAGCTGGCTTTGAACTTGAGATCCTCCTGCCTCAGCCTCCCACACCGCTCCGTTGGGATTACAGGCTTTTGCCACCACACCTGCCTATCTTTTTTTTTTAAAACTACTTTGTAAGTCTCTCCTAAAGAGGCTTATGATTTTCTTTACCTTATTGAAATAAAGAACATATTTAGAAATGCTATTTTAACGCCCATGTCAACTAACCATAACATCTGTTATTTCTGAACCCATTTCTATGAATTAATATTTCTCATTATGATTGTATTTTCCTATTTCTGTATTTAAACATTAATTTTTTATTAGATGCCAGATATGAATTTTATGTTTTTGGGTGCTGGAGATTTTGTCTTTTATTATATATTTTTGAGATTTAATCTGAAATTCTGTCAGGTTAACTTAGAACAGTTTGATCTTTTTATGCTTATTTCCAAGCTTTCCTAGGTGAGATGAGAGCAGCTTTTAATCAAGAGCTAATCTGGTCCCCTACTGATGTAATATCCTTTGGAGTACTAAACAAGATGTACCATTTATTGGAGGTTTTCCACTCTGGTTATTGGGGTCATAAACTATTATTGGCCTTATGTGAGTTTGGGGAATATGCTGCTGGTTCCTTTCCAGTGGTCTATCCTTGGCCTTGAGTAGTTTCTCACATACATGTGCAGATCCCTGTTCAGTTGAAAAGTCAAGGGGAACCCTTTGCTGATGTCCAGGGTGTGTACTCTGTGTTCAGCTTTCCGGTCTCTGCTCTTCTCTCTTGAAAACTGTAGTCACCCTGGCCTCCCCCTGTTCTCAGCACTGTTTCAATTCAGTTAGATGATTCTGCTGGGGATGCCCTCACTACACAGCAGACTGGAAACTATCTCAGCAGAATGCTCTGGCATTTTTAGGGATTATTCATTCTTTCCTTTCTCTTAGGGATTCTGTCTGGTGCTAACTGCTGTCCAATGTCTAAAAAGTGTTGTTTTGTATATTTTGTCTGGTTTTCGCATTGTTTCAGAAGGGAAGATAAATCTGACCCTTTTTACTCCATTACTTCCAGAAGACTTTCAGTGTGGACCCATGTTAAATATAGATCATAAAGTTCCTGGAACATTTGGCAAGTATGTAATCCTCCATTTATTGGTTTAAAAAGCTTAACTACCAGGCCAAAGACAAGATAGATTGATCTGATACATTAAATGTGTTGTAATTCCCTTATATCTTATTGTACAAAGGACATTAGCCCTTTGTTTATAGTTGTCTTACTAAATAATAAACATTTTTACTTTACCAGTAATCTATGTTTGAAACCCTCTGAAGAATAATGCTAATCAGATCTGAACTCTTCTTTACTTTACATATTCTTTATTGTC
This sequence comes from Glaucomys volans, assembly GCA_020662805.1. Lineage (NCBI taxonomy): Eukaryota > Metazoa > Chordata > Mammalia > Rodentia > Sciuridae > Glaucomys > Glaucomys volans. The sequence continues at coordinate 35,695 of JAJEJO010000933.1, read as the reverse complement.
AAAATAGCTAATACCATCTTTACTTTTTCTCTCCTGCTCCTCTCTTCCAATCAATAGAAGGCTCTACCATAAAGTATTACCCATGCATTATGCCGGATCAGCTAACGACAACCTGCAAAAACAAATTGAACCTGCCACCTGTTTTTAGAAATGAAATTTCATTAGAACACAGCAACGCCTATTTGTCTGCATATTATCTATGGTTGCTTTTACGCTATAACAGCAGAGTTGAAGTTGAGTGGTTTGACAGAGACTATGCTACTTTTCTTCTAAAAGTTTGCTGACCCCTGCATTATGCTATAACTAGGATATTTATAAGTTTCAAAACAGACTTCTTTATGAGTTACCAGTGAAGAATAGAAAGTTATCTAGAAAGTGTGCTGTGAGCCTTAAAATAAGTAAAATGTATATGTCTTGCCAGACACTGGCAAAACAATCTAAAACCAAAACCGCATTAATAAGAAGGCAGTAAAAAACAGAATAACCAATTCTTCTAAATATGTTTATACAAGAAAAGTTAGAAGGCCTTCAGAGATCAGTGCTTAAGATCAGATGAAAAAAAGAACAGAAGACTTCAGATGAGGAGAGATCAACATTGTTTTGTTTTTTGGTACCAGGGATTGAACTCAGGGGCACTTGATCATTAAGCCACATTCCCAGCCCTTTTTTTTGTATTTTATTTAGAGTCAGGATCTCAGTGAGTTGCTTAGTGCCTTACTTTTGCTAAGGCTGGCTTTGAACTCACAATCCTCCTACCTCAGCTTCCTGAGCCACTGGGATTACCGGTATGCACCACCATGCCTGGTAACAATGTTTTTAAGTACCTTTCTAACAATTCCTTTTTCTCAGTTCAAATGTGCACCAAGGTCCTTATATTTTTTCACATTACATGAACCTTCTCACATCTTCGAGATGTAATCGTCACTGTCACTGTAAATCTCACCTACCAGGGCTACTGGTGCTAGTTTGGAAATTTTACAAAATTAATTCTTAGAAATGAAGGTAAAAACAAAATGAAAACAAATAGTATATGAAACACAGAAATGAATAAGTACACAGGATACAGTGTGTTCTTCCTTTTTTGTTTTATAAATTTATAGTGAATAAAGTAGTGAGGGTAAAGACTTGAGATGTGTCAGATTAACATGGACTTTAAAGAAAATGCAATGGTTTCTAGCTAGTTCAACAGACACAAAAGCTCCATTATTCTCTGAGTCTTTTAGTTTTTTGCAGGAGATGTGGGAACAGAATTAGGAATTCCAGTAATATTCACAGTCCAAAACAGTACTGGATTAAGAAAAAAAGAAATTTAGAAGATTATATTGTAGAGTTTATAACAAAATACATCAAAAACAAAGAAGCATGTAGTCTTTTATGCCTAATGAAAAATAAAGGTAATTTCTCTCTGGGTTATATATAGAGAATATTGTAATGCTGCAAAATTTAGACAAAATGTTCACAATAGCCAGTGAGAGGTAGCAAGGACAGCCACGAAAGAAATAAACACAAGTTTTTTAAATAATAAAACAAAACTCCACAACTACAAAGAAATGAGAAAAAATTTAATGTGCATGAAAAAGAAATTGACCAAATATATGTTGGACAAAGAAAAAAAGTCCCAGAAAAATGAAACAAAAGAACACATAGTAGGTGCTCAATAATTGTTAAAATTGAAGCATGACTAACATACCCTTGCTATATGAAAACAAACAAGTTTTAAGAAATACTGAATACTTTTGCAAAGCTTATATTGCATTTGACACCAAAACAGCGCCAATCATTTTAGTCCACAGAATGGAATAAAGAAATAAGAATAGAGTAAAGAGGAAAGAAGGTAGGCAATAGAAAAGTAGGATGGAGATTTAATAGAATAAGAAGTAGAATAATAGAATAAGAAGTAAGATCAGTATCTTACTACCATATAGATCCTCTTATTAGAATCTGAGATTAACACATTATCCAATTGTAGTAGTTTGTATATGAATAATACAGTGGGACAAGAAGGTGTAATATAGCGTGGAGGAAGTACTGGCATTTTGATAAACATTATAACACAAGTGGGATAGCAGATAAGATGTGCAACTATTTTTGTTAACAGTCATTTTGACTTACTGGACATAGTATTATAAATTGGTTTCCACTTACACCCATCTCAGAGACTGCTTTCTCAAGGTCACCAATCTCAGCCTTTATTCTCGGTCTTTTAAAATAGGGCTCAGTCTCCACCCTCCACCCCAGGGAAAAAGGATTTCTGCACAGAGTAACATTTTAAAATATTTATTCTAAGAAATTAATGCTCATTTCACTCTATTCTTTCAGAGATTTATTTTCAAATCCTTTCCAAATTTCTGTGTACCTTCAATTGCTATTCATTTCCTAGGTAAACATTTTCTCTTTTTCAGGTCTTTGGTCAGTTTCCCCTAGTTACTCCTGCACATTTAAGGCTTTTCATTTGAATCTTCTAACTCCACTGGAAAATCTAATAGGTAAAAGATGAGACTTTGTTGATATTTTTAGAAGTTCTTCCACACTTTCCTAGAAAAATCTCCATCCTACTTTTCTATTGCCTACCTTCTTTCCTCTTCTCTCTCATTTTTCTTCTTCCTCATTTGCTGAATTTCCTAAGTGTAGTCTTCCTCTAGAAATTCAGTTCTCAACTGTCTCAGTTTTTCTCTCTTTACATTCTCTCCTTTCATTTGAAATAATCAACCGATGTCCTGCTTTGCTTCTTTAGTACTTTTTTTTTGTTTTTGGTACTAGGGATTGAATCCAGGGGTGCCATGCCACTGAGCTACATTCCCAACCCTTTTTCTTTTGAGACAGAGTCTCATTAAGTTGCCTAGGCCTTCCTCAAGCTATGATTCTCCTACCTCAGTCTCCCCATACACCTAGGATTATAGTGTGTGACACTGCACCAGACTTTTGACACTTTCTTTTTATCTTTGCATTGACAAATTCCTAGTTCTGCCAAGTCCATTATTTAAACCCTAAGTCCTATAATACATACACCCTTGTTTCCAATACTGCTGACCCAAAACTAAGTTAAGCCTGTAATAACTCTCGCAAACATAACTACTACATTCTCTTAACCAGTCTCTAGTACCAGTCTTTACCCAGTTTGAATGTATCCTTGCACACAACCATTAGATTCACCTTCCTAAATATCAACTCTGATTAGTCTTTGCTTAAAGAGCTACCTACTGTTTCCTGATAAAAGTCCCAGTTTTACAGTCTGACTTTCAAAGGACCTCCACAATGTGCCCCTACTTTTCCTTCCTAGTCTGATCTTTCACTATTCCCTTATCCATGTACCAGATGCCAGTCAAACTAGAAAATAAGCTATGCTCTGAACATGCCCCAGGCTTTTTTGCCTTCATGGTACCTTGCACATGTAGGCACTAAATGAATTAGAATACCTTCAACCACTCTTGTCAAAATTCTATCCATCCCTCCAGGGTTAGTTCAGCCATCTTTCTCTTAACACAAAGGCTTTTTCAATTGTTCCTGGTCTCTCCTTTCTCTGCCTCCCCAAGTGGCTTTCTGCATTGCACAAGAATTTTGCTTAAGTTGTAAAGGCTTCTCTTATGGAAATTATGTACAGATAGAAAACAGTTATTTGTATGGATATTATCTCCCTTACCAGGTTATAAATTCTTAGTGCAAAAACTCCTTTTTCACTTTGTATCCTCAAAGCAACTAGTATATTATTCTGCAATGTACAGATAATAAATCCTTGTTGATTTGCCAAATGATAAGGATAAAGCACTCACCTACATTTGGCAAAGAAAAGAAATGCCTTCCAATATTTCTGCATTATGCTGACACTGATTTTATTTTTTGTGGTTCATACTCTGTGTTTGGGATCAGAGTTGACTGACTTTAGTGCTCTGTAGATTCTTCTGCTATGCCAGTCTTTATGTTGCATATATTCTATTTATTGTCAACCCCCATTTATTAGCTTTTTTTGGGGGGGTACCAGGGATTTATTAAACCCTGGGGTACTTAACCACTGAGCCACATCCCCAGCCCCATTTTTAATATTTTATTTAGATACAGGGTCTTGCTGAGTTGTTTAGGGCCTTGCTAAATTGCTGAGGCTGGCTTTGAACTTGCAATGCTCCAAGCTGCTGGGATTATAGGTGTGCACCACTGTGCCCAGCTTTATCAGCTTCTTGAAAACAAAGTTTTATATCACTCTCTAGCACTGACTTTTTTTTTTTTTTTCGGTGGTAGTGGTATTGGGGATTGAACACAGGAGTGCTCTTTCATTGAGCTATATCTCCAGAGCCTTTTTTATTCTGAGAACAGTCTCAGTTGACCAGGCTGGTCTCAAAATTGAGATCCTCCTGTCTCAGCCTTCCAAGTAACTCCCCAGTTGAGTGCCACTATGCCTGGTGAATTTAATAGAACCTTTACTAAAAAAGTAAAAGGTCTTTTGGTCATCTGAATGGGATTTTCAAACTGCTAGTCTGGTATGTTCAGTGAGAATACTGACACAATTCATATTTTCTGCCATACCTGCAGTCCTGCTCTGGAAATTTATCTTAAAGGATTACCACATTTCCAAGCATTACACAAAAAATCAGGGAAATTGATTTTCCTAAAAGAAAGTATCATTCTGAATTTTTAAATTACAATTATATTTTCAAAGATACATGTAGTCTAGACATTATTTTCAGATACTGAATATCAAAGAGTACAGTATAACAGAATTATAAGGGTAAATGCCAAAGCTGCTCCAGAAACAGCAAAAATAACAAAACACTAAAGTCATACAGATGAAATAACAGGAGTAAATAAGTCCTGATTCAGTCTGGACACTCAGTAAGTTATCAATGAAGAACAATTATACTCTATATACTATTTTACTTTGTTGACATGCAATATAAATAGAAAATTTATAGCATGTGGGAGAGAAACCTAAGTCTAAATGACCCTACAATCAGCAATAACCTATTAAGGTGTACTTTCACAACTTTAAAATGATATCCGTTTTTTCCATCAAATAAATGCTAAAAAATGTCCAATGTGATATCCATTTTAGACACACACGAGTAGCTCAAGACACACTGCTAAATTTTCTTATTTCAAAAGAAGATATTACACACAGTAAGTTGATATTATATGTTAAATTTTCCAAGAACAAGATCTAATTCAGATAGCGAACCTCTCAGAAACAGAAGTTAGGAACTTCTATGGTAACAATCCTAAAAATGTTGTTGTGAAAGGAATCATCTGAGTCAGATCACTAATTAACATGAACTGTACCTCACAGTCAGGGAAAATCAATTCTTGTTTAGTCAGAACAGATTAGTGATGGTTAGATACACAGGGGCTTGAGAAGTGCTCACTAACCCAGTAGATCTTGGTAATTAGGCAACACTGGAAATAAGCAGGAGCAGGCTGAAGGAAAGGAGCCTGAATTTAGAACTAGTTTGCTTAGTGGAGGGCTTCACGTCTCCCACCTCTACTTCAAACTGAGTAAGTAACTATAACTTTAACCTTTACCTAGACAATCAAGATGATTTTTGTTATTGAAGAGATTTTGAATAATCAATAATTTCTTCTTCTTTGTTACTTCACATTATTCTCTGCTAATCAATAGGTAATGGTAACCTATTCTTATTTTGAAAGGATGGCAAGGAAAGGTAGGAAGGAGTCTCAGGAAAGCAATGATTTATTCTTGAGAACAATAAACCATGTATGTGAGAGAATGCCAATAGTCTCAAGATCTGTTCTGAAGGTTTTCAGAAGCATCCTAAATCACTGTTATTCACATAGCATTTGAAAACATAGCCACCAACGAAAACAGCATAATTTTTTGTGCAATTGTGGAAGGAAATACATACTTTCATTAGTGTCTCCAAAGCAAAATATGTATATTTAAATTGTGAGATGTGGGAACTGTGTTAGATTCAGTGCAGGTGTTTAATATTTGATGACTAACTCTGGTCTTCATTTGACAACTGTGACAATGTTAGATGCTACTTAGTACTAGATAGGCAACGGAGGTACTATACAGGATTTCTCTTGATTGCGATATCCCAGGCAGATTTTTCTTATTATCTGCTGTAGCATAAAGGAGGGAGTTAACTCTTCCATCTGCTTCAAGAATTTTAATAATGAACACATTAGATACCATTTATTTCTACAGTTACATGGCACTCTGCTAGGCTCACCATTAAACAGAAATAAAGAGAATTTAGATGAAAACAAAAATTAAAGTCAGGTTATAGTATGTTGTAACCCAAATTGAAAGGAAAAACAAAGCTGGGGTTGGTAGTACTTGCCTAAAGTCCATCTACTGTGGAGGCTGATGTATGAGAATCACAAGGTCAAGACCAGCCTAGGCAATTTAGTGAGAACTTGTCTCAAAACAAAACAAAACAAAAAAAGGGTTATGGGTGTAGCTTAGTGGTACAGCACTTAAACATATGTGAGGCTATGGGTTTGATCCCCAGTATCATCAAAACAAAACAAACAACAACCAAAACAAAATAAACAAAAGGAAAAGGATTTTGGTAGATATGATTTTTGATCTAAGTCTAGAAAGACAGGTTAAAAATTTAGGTGAAGATATGAGCAAGGAAAGACACAGCAGGACAGTATATGAAAGATGTGTCCTGAGAAGAACAAGTGGTCCCAGGTGGCTAGGTCAAAAAAGAGGAACAGAACAGTGGAAAGCACTAAGATATGAAAGGCAGATTTAGTCTGTAATGGGGTAAGAGAACAGATTTAATTCATTAACTACATGGTAGATATAAGGGGGTGAGAAATATTAAGGTTTTTGAGCACGGAAGTGACATGTTAGGACTACACTGCAGAAAAACTGACTTAGAGAAGATATGCACTGTGTAGAGTCAATGCAAAAGACAAGAGGTAAAAATTCTTAGATGGCAGTTGAGAAAACAGGTGATAAGCACAAAATAGTGAAGCATAGAAATGACAACTTTCATGATATAAACAAAAAATAAACTTTAGGTGAACAATCAGCTTGTTTTCCATGTTTCATAAAATAATGATTTAAAAGGAAAAAAAGTCCTGGACTGGGAATCAAGAAACTTGGATTCCTGTTCTTCCTTCACCTCTTACTTTCCCCCTACTGTGACTTTGGACAAAACACAAAATTGTTTCCTCAGGTTCCTCATTTTGATAATGAGAAGCTTACAACACTTTCTAAAGTCTTTCCTAACTCTAAAATTCAATGACTTAAAAAATATATATATATATATTTTTTAGAAGACCTTCAACAACCAAAGTCGGACTACTATTTGGGATGGCCACTTACGCAAAAGGCCTGAAGATTATATTAAGAAATGACTGGGCCCAAGTCAGTGTGCAGATTTAAGTACCTGTCATTTTCTACTGCTGGTATCTTTTTATAAAAGGTAAAGTATCATTTTAAAAGACGTTAGGAAAAGATTCATTACATCTTTCTAAAAGCCAAAATTCAAGAAACCTTCTCTTCATTCATGGATACTTAAAACAAACCCTTGCCAAGAAAAACAAACTGTAAAATACAGAAATTGGAAAATGTGAATCATCATTAGTATTAAAACCTACATTTAACAGTTATGTTGCAGTTTCAAACTTGCTGATGAATCCCATTAGGTTTAAATACAAATTCAATAGGAATTTCTTATTTTATAAATGGCATTTAAATGTAGTCATAAGTAGAAACAAGAACCATATGATAGATAAGTGATTGTGGTTAAAATGAAAAGAAGGATAAAATAAAGCCATAAGGAGGCTAGAAGGTAAAGGAGAAGAACAACACAGAAACAGACTGAATGTGAATATACTATAGTAATGATTACGTGGGTAAAGTCAGAAGGCAAATGCTTGTAAATTTGTATTTTATATCAAGGATTTTATTTGATGGGATTCTGAATTAACGCTACAATAAAAGATGACGCACTTGTCATTTAAGAGGCAGAAATTATTTCAGCAGAACTCTGTGGCAAGTTCTTAAGGAATTTTACAACATATGGAAATATGCACCACATAACTACAAATAACAATTTGGGCTTTATTCCACAATTTGGATTTATTTAACTGTCTTTTAAAATTTTTATTCCATCTTCATTTCCATCATATTTATTAATCTGAGAAAAAGATTTTTTAAGTGGGATCTTATAACATTGTTCTACTTATTAAAACCTATGTTTATACATTTTTTTCTAATATGACCCCTTGATTAAAAATCACCAGTATCATAGGCAGCAATCCTAAATTGTTAAAAATCTTTTAAGCTCCTCATTTAGTTGTTAGGAGACTAGTTATGCAAATATTGTTTTATCAACTCAACAAGCACATGTTAAAGATATAGTACTATTTCAGGAGTACTACTGGCTGAATTCTAAGACTTGTCATTTGACTCTTTATGTTCCAGCTCCTCTTTTCTTCCCTTTTAACTTTCATTGAACCTTTTGGCTCCCAGGGCTTTAAAAATCATCCTTTAAATAATTTAGTGTCCCATAGCTTTATATCCCCTTCCCCCCTTTATGTTACTAACAGCAATTTCTCAGTACTCTTGGGTACAGAGGAGGGAAAGACGAGTAACAAGTCAATCTGGAGGGGTTGAGAGAATATCCAACACAGGAAGCTACCGAAGCTACCAGCTATGGCCAAGATGCTCATGCCCTAGAAGCAGTGGCCACCAAACTTTAAGGGCTCACATGGTTTAACAGCGAGCACAGCAGAATAGCAAGTGTGGACAGAACATGGAGGACCTTAGAATGGTGATTCTCTGAGTGTTCTACTTTGTGTGTGTGAAAGCGTCCCCAAAGTGACTTATATTTAATGTTCCAGGAAAGGAATTTGAAATTGGAATTCATATGAGAAAAATAGATTAAATGACCTTTTTTTGCATATGTGCATTTGGACATGATGAACACAAAAAAGGCTTACCTCCAAAACAAAATAATATACATATGACCGGGTGTATGATATTCGTTGAGAAACATACCAACATAGTGAGAGAGTTCAAAGAATTAAAAAAAGATGAAATAAGGTTAGTCAGAAATGGTGTGGTGAGAACAAGGATTTTGTTTGGAAGAAAAATAGACTAAAAGCGTAAGAGCAAAAATTGAAAGATGTCAAGTAAATCATAGAACTGGACATGGGCTATCGAAAAGAATAAATGCAGCACCATTAGTTTTCCTGGGCTTGAGAAGACTTTCAGGTTTTGAAAATTAAAGGTGGAATATAATACAGTGCTTTCTTTATTTTACGTGGCATTCTTCCAAATCTTGATGGGCTTATTTAATTTAAATAGCCTTTCTGGGAGATTTCTGAGATTCTGGCTTTTGACTCTAAGCAAAGAGCTATTAGAAGTCAAAGATTCAGATGACAGTGAGATGCTTGGAGAAATTGATAAGTGAAACAGGTTATTTTCTAGACATATTTGTTGGGAAATTATCATACAACAGTATTCCCAAAAGTAGTAGTTTTCAAAGCTATGATAGCAACCATAGTAAAGTGTTCACTTTATTTTGCAACTTGCCATATACAAAAGTATGTATATACATGAATTTATATGATGCACATTCCTATTTTCTTAATTCAATTTCAGTGAAAAATGGTAATTTTGCTAGGCACAGTGGCGCATGCCTATACTCTCAGTGACTCAAGGAAGCTGAGGCAGGAGGATCAAAGTTTGAAGCCAACCTTGGCAGCTTAGGGAGACACTGTCTCAAAATACAAATAAACAGGACTGAGGATATACTCAGTGGTAAAGCACCCCTGGGTTCAATTCCCAGTACCAAAAAAACAAGAAAAAAAAAAAAAGGGTTATTTTGTGTTCTAAAATGAATATCATTTATAAAATAACATAAATAACAACATGTTGCTTTGGAATTCAGACTTAAAAAAAGTTGCTTGAAGCATTTTACAATGACTAGAACAAAGTAAGTATTAATATGTCAATTCATCTTTTCATTTGTCAAGCATCCACTTTGTGCCAAGGCAGGGGCAGTGGTAGAAACTACTAATAGATGAGATAAAGGGAGATCAGAGTGAGATTTGGTGGTGTGGATGAAGAAGGAATTTCTGAGAATGATGTTTAAGTTCAAATCCATAGAAAAAGTGAGTTAGGTAGGTGAATAACACTAAATAATGGAGTAAATATAGTCAAGGAAGAAGAAAGAACTCATGCAAAGAGCCTAAGGGGACAGGAAAAAGATCTCAATTGTTTTAAAAACCAAAGTAGATCAGTGTGGCTGGAAAATAGTGGAGAGACAGTGTTAAGGATTCTGAATTTTGTTCTAAGTGGAAAAAAAAAAAAAACCACAACAAAAGACAAACAAATGAATAACCAAAACAGAAAACCAAAATGAAACCATAACACAATGCAAAGAAAAACTAATATTAAATGTAAAGTCAGATTCAGAAACCAAATTTAATTTTGCCCTTGACTTGGTTCACAAGGACAGTTTTAAAGTTAAGAGTATAAAATATAATGCAAGTGTACTTGACACAAAAAACACTGACTCAATTTCTTGCCAAAGCAGGCATTTATTGAAAGCACATGTACGATATTAAAAAGGATCCCAAAATTTTATATGCCAGATTTGATAAGGGATCTAATTTATATTCTGGCATTTAGTTTGAAGCCTGGATTTGTAATGCAGCAACACAGTAAGGTCTTGATTTCTCTCTTTTCTTTTATAGATAAATCATATTTACTTGGTTACTGACAATTACAATTAGTACAAACTGGTGCACTAATTTCAAATGAAGGTTAAAGAGCAGAGGCAAGAAGAGTAAGACCATCTTTAATGGAAATGAAACACAATGCTAATCGATGAAAATATGTTTGCAATGATTATGATATACTCAAGCCCTTGATCCATCCCCAAATCAGAAACTTCATTGCTTTTCTATCAGCTCTAATCATACCCTCATTCTGTACCAAGTTTCCTAGGAAGTCCTTATTCCCTTAATGACGTCACACAAGCCTTATTTATTTGAAAAGCTTTACTATGTGTCAGGCAGTGGGCCCTAAAGAAAAAAACATGAAAATGTCCTTATACTTCCCCTTGTAATCATACTTTCAAAAATTAACATTGGTATTTCTATGTCTCGTTTTCCTACTAGATTGTCTGTTCCACTTATCACTGTATAAAGAGAAGTTCTTAGTATAATAGCAGGCATATAAATATTTTTAAATTAAGAAATGTTTTTTAGGGACCTAGAGAAAGTGAGATGATTGTACATGTTCTTAAGAGTACCAGGTACAAACAATTAAGCAGAAGATAATATCACAACCAAATTTCTCTTAAACTAGTATATCATATCAGAGATAAACTTTAGGAATCCATTATAAAAAATTATAAGACAAAGTTGGGAGATAACAGAATGGGGAAATAGTAAAATTGCATCACTTCTTATGAGATCTTTTAGAACACATTTTGAACCTTCTTAGGAGGGCAACATTCATTCTCTAAAGCCATCTCTACAAGAGTTCATTCAATATTCAGATATTGAGCTTTGCATATGAAGTATTCTTATTCTTTGTACACATAAACATATTTCTATATACCAGGTTCACTCATATACAATACTAAAATGAACTGGAAATTAGTTTAACTGTAGTAAATATGCAGTATTTTCGGGGTTCTATGCTCCATTCTCAGATAAATTTTATAGGACCGTAGGCGAAAGGCTAAGTCAACTAAAGTATATTACTTTCTTTGGTATCATAAAAATAAAAACAAAGTTCACAACCATTCTGGGACTTCAGATTTTGTACCTGTGAAATGAGGAACGAATTTGGATGGCCTCTTAAGGAGACCCTTCTAGTTCAGGATTACTAAGCTTTATCACTAAGCTTGTACTTGGAGTATGACTGGGACTACTGGAGTATGATTAAATAAATGAAAATTATTTGTGAAAACCACTTGCAAGGGACTTTTTTGAAAAAAAATTTATGGAGACTTAGAATCAAGAAAGTAATTCTTGTTTAAATTATATCTAAATTATTATGACTTTTTTTTCCCCCAAAATACATCAACTTAGCTAGGTTGAACTACTCTCCTCAGTTATTCCACCAAGCACTAATAAAGCTGCTGCTGTGATGAAATTCTGCAGGTGTAATAAGAGTCCTAATAGTTGACTTTAAGTTAATCAATAGTTGACTTATTTGGGTAAGCCCTTAAAAAGATAGCATAGGCTTTTTCTGAGCTCAGATTCTAAACAGCCTATGCCTATGAACTGGGTTCCTACCTGCTTATGATCTTCCATTTCTGGCTGGATTTTAGATTTGCTCAGTCAGCCTCCATAACCACATAAGCCAATTCCTTGTAATACATCCCTATATTTATACTTTCAACTGATTCTGTATCTCTTATTTAACACTGACTCATGTAATGGTAAATATATTAACTGTTCCCATTAAAAATACTTACCATTACAGTGAAATAAGGGAGTTTGGGGAATTACAATCATACATATTAGAAGAAGTTTATGTTCAGATGAAACTTATTCGATGTACAAAGGTGATCTTTCATGTCCTATCCCTTGATTTATTCTCTTCACTTGTCTTCCCTTACTTCAGACCTGTTGTGTTCTCATTGTCTGCTTCCTTCTCTATCCAAAACTGTGATGAGGAATGTATCTTTAAAACTCATTCACATTGTGTATTAGGGTCTGATAATATTTAGCATGTAAAATTTCCAGGAAGTACCTTCTCTTAAAAAAGGTGAAAGTTTTAACACAAAAAATAGGCGAACGGTAGAATAGGCAAGAAAAAAAGTATATTCTGGCAGACTTAAATTGGTAAACTCACAGATGACTATTTGTTTTATCTATTTGTAAAATTGGGTACTTTCAAGTTTTTTTCTTTTTGGTAATTCCATCTTTTTACATTCTGGAAATGAATGCAGCCAAAGCTCCCCTAGCAGAAACATTTTCTTTCTTTTTTTTCTTTGGAACTGGGGATTGAATTCAGGGCACTCGGCCACTGAGCCACATCCCCAGCCCTATTTTGTATTTTATTTAGAGACAGGGTCTCATTGAGTTGCTCAGTGCCTTGCCTGTGCTGAGGCTGGCTTTGAACCTCAATCCTCCTCAGCCTCCTGAGCTGCTGGGATTACAGTCGTGTGCCACCACGCCTGGCTACATTTTCTTAACAGATAGTGCTTCTAAAGAAAAGAATGATACATTTTGGGGAGTGAATCTTTGTTGGATAATCATAAATTGCTTTATTACTTAAATTTTAATGTACTTAGGTCAAACATTCCAAACTGGATCATGAGCTCTTTGAAGATAAAATCATATTTCATACCTTAAAAAAAAGAATCTATTACTGCTTTCCTTTTATTGTAAGAGGCTAACAATAAAACAGGCACCTAATAAACTTTTTTTTTTAAATTGACAATTCATAGAGCATTATGGAGAATGAAGATAATTGTGTTTGCCTTTTTTTTTTTTTTTTTTGGTTGTACTGGGGATTAAACCCAGGGTGTTATGTATGACAGATAAGCGCTCTACCTCTGAGCTCTACCTCCAGTCCCTGTGGTTACAGCTTTTTACCTAAAGGAATTTTTTCTGCTCTGTGTCAAAAGCTAGTAGCTATGCCTTTTACAATAATAACTTGAAAAGTTGTACAAATTTTAGCCACAAAACTAATATTCATCAATATGAAGACACATAAGTCATTAAATTAAAATTTCACAAAAGGACAAACTAGTTATTACATGTGGGTTTTTACTAATACTTTACATGTTACATATTACTGGTATCTGACAGCAATATTCAGAAGTAGGTGATGATCATTATAGAGAATTTGGCTGACTGGTAGGCTAAAACATCATTGTTACAAATATGATTATATTTTTAAGAATGTATAGGCATTAATGACCCATCATCCAGGATAACTAGTATACTAGGGTTCAAACGATTATGTTTTGTAAGTAACTGAATGAATGAATATATTAGACCCATATGAAACCACGATTTGATATTACTAAATAAGGTCAGAAACTAAGACTAACAAGTATAGCTAAACAGAAATTTAAAACTTCCACTTGTAATAAAGCACCAAAAAAACCCTCTAAAGACAAAGAGAAATATTTACAACTCATCTAGGGATTCATTTCCTTAATAAACAAAGGGAATCAAGCAACAAAAAGGAAAGCAGGAAAAATTGAACCATCTAAAAGAAAAATAAAGAGGGGCAAAAAAGTTAGGAATTGATAGGAGTGGAAAATACAAATGACCCATAAGCGTATGAAAAGGTGTAGACTTGCAACAATAACCCCAGAAAAGCAAATTAAAACAATGTAATGTCATTTAAAACTTACCACCTTGGCAATACTTTCTTTGGGGAGGAGGGGGACACTGGGTATTGAACCCTAGAGTGCTTTGCCACTGAGCCACATCCCCAGTCCTTTCTATTTTTTATTTATTTCTTTGAGATAGGGTCTCACTTGGTTGCTGAGGGTTCTGAGACCGGCCCTGAGCCTTTGTGATCCTTCTACCTCAGCATCCTGAATTGCCGGGATTACAGGTACATTTACAGAATTTAGACATTTAAACTAGGAGTATGTTTTGGTAGAACCTTTCTGGAGAGCAGCTTGGCATAATTTACCAAAAGTTAAAATTTCATTATATGGGACTTAGTAGTTTGATTTGAGAGATTGAGTCTAAAAAAAATCCCAAAATATATAATATAGTCACTATAGCATTATTTATAATGACAAAAACTGGAAAACAACCCAATAGCTTTCAACAGTTTTGTAGAACAACACCATCAACAGAGCCTAAGCAACCTTGGATGTATTCTGTTACTGGTTCCAGAAAGATTTCAGACAGTTGCTCACAGAAGCAGGCATGAACTTATTAGAAGTGTTATAGTTTAGATCTGAGGTATTCCCCAAAAGCTCACATGTGAGATAATGCAAGAAGGTTTAGAGGTAAAATGAGAGCCTTAACCCAATCAGTAAATTAACCCCTTCTAGGGATAAACTGCGTGGTAACTGAGGGTAGGATGTGGCTGGAGGAGGTGGGTCATTGGGGGTGTGCCTTTGGGGTATATATTTTGTCCATGGTGAAGGAAATCTTTCTCTCTGTGCTTCCTGATTCCAGGTCCTGTGCTGCTTTTTTCCGTCACATCCTTTTGTTATGATGTTCTGCCTTGCTTTGGGTCCAGAGCAATGGAGTTGGCCATTTACAGACTGAGACTTCTGAAAATGAGAGCCCCCAATAAACGTTTCCTCCTCTAAATTGTTCTTATCAGGTCTTCTGGTCACAGTCGCGAAACAGATGACTAAAACAGAAGGGATAAGAAAAGGGAAAAGGGGAACACTCTCAAGGGAGAGAGTGGGTCCTTACAGAAGAGTAGAGGGACGGTGTACCTCTCCTGCCCTCTAGCTTTATTGGGTGTCCCATGTAAATTTCCAGAGAGTTCCACCCAGATTCACCTTGACTTTTGATTAACTGCATCAGACTTTCAAATCCCCACTGTGCATGGTTTTACTCTATGGAAGGGAGATTTTACTATTATAGAGAAAAAGCTAAAGATCCAAGGCAACTTTGACCCACTCTGATGGCTCTAAGTGGAACTTGTTCTTACAGATTTCATGGTGAGGGGGCTTTGCTTTTAATTATACTGCCTCTCTGAGTTCTAGAATCTGAAATGTGTAAAGGACACAAAAGTCACCCCACCTTCAGTGTAACTTATTTTCTTATTGGCAAGGAGGAGCCTTTTGGATCTGGATTTCTCCTGCATATAATAGGTTGTTTGCTGAGGAAAGCAGCATATCCTACTGAATTAAGCCAAGAAGGGCCATAGGTAAATTGCCTTTTTAAAATAAAGCATACTGGGGTCAGTACAGTAGGCCTGGTTTATAGAATTATCCCCTTAACCTCGTGTTCCACTGCTTATGTCTGTCTGTTACCTATCAAATAGGAGAACAAATTATGGTGTATTCATACAATAATACAACTTTTATTTTAAAAAAGGCAGAAAAGTTTGTATTATTACATAAGTCTAGGTATTTCATCACATAAAAAGCTATAAAACAGAATCATAGTATGATTTTATTAAAATGCATAATTTAAATATTTTTTACAACAAAATACAACCTGGAAGGTAACACCTCAAAATAATAACAAAGATCATCAGACTATGAGCTATGGTGGGATTATGAAAATATTTTCTTCCTGCATTTATGTATTTCTTTTTTTTTTTTTTTTTTGGTGGTGGGTAGTATGGGGGATTGAACCCAGGGCCTCATGCATACTAGCAAGTACTCTACCACTGATGTATGTCTCCAACTCCTGGATTATGTGTTTCTGTAATGTCTGGATTTTAAACAATGACTAAGAAAAAAGAAGTATAGTTCAGGTACAAGATTACAGTAACAACTGTGTTCATTTTTTCCATTTTGGTGCTGTGTGGACAAATATTCAATATTTGTTCAATATAACACAGTTACATGGTTTTTAAATTTAAACTGGAATTATAAAGTAGACATAAATATAATCAACAAATATTCTTGTTAGTATTAGCCAAATACTTACACCTATTTAGCTTCATAAATTTATGAATTTGTATTTGAGGATCTATGAATCACCTCTTACAAGTTTCGGTCAAGAGCATAAATCAATCAGAGAATGAAGTGTTAGGTTCCTTCACTTTATATAGCAAAGCTGTTCCCAGTAGTTTCAATGAAGAATATTTAAATTTTTAAATCTATAGCTCCAGAAACAACAGGGGTATATAGCCAGCAGCTCAAGTTCACATTTATTGTGCTTATTTTACACATAGTTAGAAATAGTTACACAGTAACACCATTCCCTAATATGCCATAGCACTCAGAAACTGCTTCAAATTAATAGTTGATAAGATCCTCAGAGAGTGGGGTATGCTCCTATTTTATTTCTTGCAGTCTGACAGCCACTATATACACTAGAGAATGCAAGAGTAAGGTGTAAGGGGGGGCCTTACAGTACCAATTATGGAAATATGATCTTTTTCTATAGGTATTGTGGCTGCATATCCTGTGCTTAAATCTTACAGAATAATAGTCCTAAAAAGGAAACTAATAGCATGCCTCCAGCTGAGCTTGGCATCTTTCTCTCCTCAAATTCTAAAACAGATGCATATATTTTATTTTTTAAACTTCACACATACAGGGATATATAGTAGGAAAAGCTAAGATTGGTCAAGGACTGGTCAATAAGACTGAGAAAATGTTCCCATGAATGCTGTATATGCCCTTCCCAACAAATCTTCAAAGTGGCATTGATATTCCATAGAAAATATTTGGTTAAATATACAACAGTGGAGTCCCTGCTGGTCAAAGCTAGTAAAGTTGTTCTTTTAGCTCAGTGGCAAAGAATCCAGACCATATAGTACAAGAGGCCAGAGACCTGAAATAGATTTATGCCAACTGCTATTTACTTTAAAGCTTCCTAAATCAATGATAAGCTATCTGCTCTGAGAAGGGTATGGAATAGCCTCAAGTTGTATGTGCCGTTCTTATGTAGAAAATAAGCAGAGCTCATATGGCATATTGCTGTTCTCTATTTTAGAACTAGCACAGGAACCATGTGATGTGTTCATTGCTATGGTAACTACATTTCAGTAGTGAACAGGAGAGCAAACGGGCATGTAAAACATGTATAAGTTGTCAATATATAAGTAATTGCTGCCCTAGAGCTGCAATAACTTAAATTTCATTGATGCATGACTTATTGGAATAAAAATGTATTCCTTCTATTTTTAAAAATTAGGTTAATAAGCTTTCATTCCCCACAATGCCTTCCACATTTGAGAAAACAAATGATTAGTACTTTTAATTCCAGGGTTTTCGTTACTTCTTAGAGAACTACTAGTGCTGCTATGACTACTATTATTACTAAGAAGTATGTGCTATGTCTTATGTGATATGAAAATGAATGGAGTCTCAGCCGTGGTCAATTGGAAAAATGCTCTGATTATTGTTGTTTAAAGGTTTGAGTCCATTGTTAGGACCAACTGAATCAAGTTTTGGGGCTGATTACAGGGAGGGAATTCTCTGCTTTGACACTAGAGTTATCTCTATACTCTAAGTGCTTTTGGGCCAGAAAAACCAAGAAACAAGGTCCTACCAAGACTTAATCCTCCTTAATTATTTTCAGATCAGTCTCTGTCCTATATTTTAATGAGATATTTATAATAGTTTAATATTAAACTTTCTGTATGATGCCACTTAGGATAGCAATCTTAGCAAGCTTCTTTGATAGTTCTTCCTCTCTCCTTCCCTCCCTTTTTATCCATAATTCTAGTTCGTGTGGTAGCTAACTGGATCTAACACCAAGGACTTAAAAAAAAAAAAATTAATGACTTAAAAACATAAACATCAGTCCTTAACACAAATTTTTTTAAATCTATACCAAACTTCATATTAACTTAAACCTGTGGTCACATTAACCAAATTACTTATAACAATGACTATCACACTATGTTATATGTATAAAATAAATCTGTATGTACAAAAAATTGCACCTTTATATAACAAATACTTTGATGTTCTTTTATAAATTCTGTGGGAATTAAAACACTGTTTCACTGCAACAAATAATAGTATCAGAATGGATAACTGGAAAAAAATACCACCAGAATTATGGCTATTAATAGAGAATGCTAATATTCTAAGCTTTACTATTGTTATAAGTTGCAATGAATTGACCTGGAAAATCTGTTATTGTAATAGCTTTCTAATCTAGAAAAAATAATTATCATTATATTAGAACTTGGAGGAAAATAATAAAGTAGGCTATATTTACAATTATCATACTTTATGCATAACAATTCAAGTAGAAAGCAAGATGGAAAGACTACAAATTTGTATATGTAATCTTTTGTGTACAAAAGAGTAATTTATACTTTGGGCTGTTTCTGCTTCTGCAATAGGAGTATTTTCTTCAAACTCATTGGTTCAGTGGCACCATATGGAGCCTGCTGATCTTCAGATACCAAGAATGCCTCCAAGATACATATCATTCTAGTGTGTTAAAACTTTTTATCCTGCAGCTGTCATTATAACTATATAATTCATACCCTACTATAAAAATGCAAATCATAGAGCTTACTCTGCTTATAGATATAGAAGACATTTCTAATGGTATCTGTTTTTCCAAGTCATAATTTCCACTCTTTATTAGAACCATTCCATACATGTGAAGCCACTAATTACTCTGCCTATATTTAACTACTGCTATAGATAGAGAAAGGATGAGAAGAGGCAAGGGAGAAAGGACAAAAAACAATTATATATTAGAAATAGAGTAATATGTAGGAATGTAAATTAATGAACTTCGGCTACCTACAACAATATGGATGAATACTGGAAACATGGTAATGAAGCAAAACTCAGGAGACTAAATATCGCATTGTACCATATGTGTAAAGTAACAAAAGATGCACAACTGAACATTATATAAAAGTGTATGTATATACACACATATGTACACATATATATGGGTTATATACATACATATCTCTCTTATGTATATAGCCCTAGTATATACATATAATAGGAATATTATATGTTTTAACTTCTTATAAGGTATAATATTCAATAAAAGCACAAAAGTGAAAATAGGCATTAGCTCTGAAGCAGGTTGAAAGGAACTTCAAATGAGGAAGGCAAAAAATGTGCTTTGTTACATATCTTACACATATTCTATGACAAATAGTAAATATTTCATAAAAGAAAAAGGATGAGAGAACAAAAAGAGGAAGGACATCAACATATAATAATTGTGATGTGTGCAGAACATCACAGCTCCCATTGTACAAGAAAGAGTAAGAGAAGAGACCACTAGAAGCTACCATTGGAAACTGCATTTCTTTTACTCAGTTTAGAAGTATATATTTATTTGTGCTATGAGTGTAAGGCAGGAGAAAAGGAGTTTGAGTTTTTTTCTCCTATAACTTCAGTCTTCAGAGCCTATGATTTTTCTTACCTTTTTAAAAAAATTTCTATTACTTGTAGATGGACACAACACCTTTATTTTATTTATTTATTTCTATGTGGTGCTAAGGATTGAACCCAGTGCCTCATATGCTAGGCAAGTGTTCTACCACCTGAGCTACAACCTCAGCCTCTCTTCCCTTGACAGGGTTTCACTATATTGCACTGATTGGCCTTGAACTCCTCGGCTCAAGCAATCCTCCTGCCTCAGCCTCCCAATAGCTGGGACTACAGTCATGCACTACCATGCCCAACTAATAAAATGATATAGATTAACTAAAAATACTAGAACTGGCAGTTCTGTATTTTTTAACTACCAAGGAAATAAAAAATCTTCAAGAACTGATTGCTAGACTATCCTGACTCCCAATTATCCCAAATTAACCCATATTTACCATTGTCCTATTCTAATGTATTAAACACTGTGCAGCTATGTCAAAGTAGAGACCTAGAAATGTTACTGCCCCTACTTAAAAATTTTCACTACCTTCCTATTATTATTTTAATACCATGGGCAGGAAGAGCAATTATGAGGTTATTGCATTAAAATGGACAAGTGATAATGGCATAAAGAACTAGAGAAAAGCAGTGGAAGTGGTAAAAAGGAGTTAGTTTTTTTATATATAGTCATACATTATAATGGAGATACGTTCTGAGAAATAGCTCCTTAGGTGATTATGGCATTGTGCGAAGATCACAGAGTGTACTTACACAGACCTGAATGTATAGGTCAATCACTTTTTAAATTTTTTATTTGTACAGACTGCATTTTGATTCATTGTACACAAATGGGGTACAACTTTTCATTTCAATGGTTGTACATGATGTCTGTCTCATTCCTCCATTTTTCATACTCCCGCCCCCTCCTCCCTCTCATTTCCTTAGGTAATCCAAAGTTCCTCTATTCTTCTCTTACCCCCCCATTATGTATCATCATCCACTTATCAGATAAAACATTCAACCTTTGGTTTTTGGGGATTGGCTTATTTTACTTAGCATGATATTCTCCAATTCCATCCATTTACCTGTATATGCCATAATTCTTTTTTTTTTTTTTTTTTTTTTTTTGGGTTTTTTGGGTTTAAGCCAGAGGCACTCGTTGCGTGACTCACATTCCCCGCCCTATTTTGTATTTTATTTAGAGACAGGGTCTCACTGAGTTGCTTAGGGCCTCGCTAAGTTGCTGAGGCTGGCTTTGAACTCGCGATCCTCCTGCCTCAGCCTCCCAAGTGCTGGGATTACAGGTGTGCGCCACCGGGCCCGGCATGCCATAATTCTTGATGCAATCAAGAGCAGCAGTAAACACAAGATGTATCAAATTGCTGCTGGTATAACATGGCATAGTGTTTACAGTAAAAATAAAATTTATAAGTAGTAGTATACTCTAAAATAATGACAAAAATATATAAATAATAAACATCATAGTGGGTATAGTCATTATCAAGTATTATGTATTATACATGAGCACATGTGCTGTCCTTTTATATGACTTTATATAAACAAAGCTGTGCAGCTTTGTTTATATCAGCATCACCAAAAACACGAGTAATACATTGCACTATGACATGATGGCTGTGATGTCATTAGGCAATAGGAATTTTTCAGCTCTAGTGCAATCTTATAGGACCACTGTTGTATATATGGTCTGTTGTTGACCAAAATGCAGTTAAGCGGTGCATGACTGTACATTACATTTAGGTAGAATCAAAGCCAGGAGCAGTGGTGCATACCAGTGATCCCAGCTACTTGGAAGGCTGAGGCAGGAAAATAAAGTTCAAGGTCAGCCTCAGCAACTCAGCAAGACCCTGTCTCAAAAATAAAAAAAGCAGGGGATATAGCTCAGTGATAAGAGTGCCTCTGGTAATATCTAGTACCATGAAAAAATAAAAAAGATAGTCTTTTAAAAAATGATTGTTGTGATTTAAATTAACACGTAACTTATCAAAGCTCTATGATGGCAAATTATTTGGATATCTAGCTCTGACCCAAAATTATCACTCAAGATCTGAGAATTAAGAGTAACAACTAGGCATTATAACTTCCTTCAAGATGCTCAAAGAATCAAGACATGGTCTCTTATGTGCACATGACCTATCTACAGCTATTAAAAGCTCCATTATAAAGTCAATGAATCAATGTGTAAATAATTAACACCTAATATATACATGAAACTGTGGGGGATGAAAGTTAGTCTAAACATACCCCCACCTCAATTAATTTAGAATCCAGTAAGTAAACTGAATTTTCTATATGAAAACATTTCTAAAAAAGTGTAAGGATCGAGTGCGATATCCCAAAGGAAGTTCTATAAACTCAGAGAAAATTAATGAAGGAGTGAACATTATATAGAAGAGACTGGATCTCTCTCCTAAGACACACCATCACCACACCCTCAACAAGGTCTCATTGTTTCTAAAACTTAGAGGCTACTTAGATTATTATGAAATTAATGAATAAAGGAAGGCAGGAAGTTCAAATTCTCCCAGGTTTTCCAGGCTCATGGAAATTGTTGTTAGTTAAAACAGGTAACCTTTGTTTTAAAAGGCCTGGCTTTCGACTGGGCATATAGCTCAGTTGGTAGTACTTGCAAGTACTAAGGCCCTGGGTTCAAACCCCAGCATGGAAAAAAAAAAAAAAAAAGCAGGCCTGGTTTTATTTATAGTGCAAATTCATTCAGCAAATATTTATGGAGTGACTACAGTACACAGGACATTGTTTAAGGGTTTAGAGATACAGCAACAAATAAGATACAGAGTCTTTATCCTTACTGGGCAAACTTTACACAAACCATGCTTATTCTTGCTTTGGTGGCAATTTCAAACTATTCCTTCTCTGTATAATATCTTTTTTTACTCCTTTCCATTACCTCTACCATGAAGATTTCCTCAAAACTCTGGTATGGTTATCAGATGAAATACAGGATGCCCAGTTTAATTTGAAGTTTGGATATGCAATGAATAATTTTTTAGTATAAGTATATCCCAAATACTGTGTGTCCTATCTGAAATGAAATTTAACTGGACATCCTGTATTTTAATTTGCTAAATCTGGCAACTTATTATCTGACAATTTTCCCTTTTCAAAATTTCCATTCTAATTATATTTAGAATTATAGAGATTAACATTCAATTATCCTCTTCTGTAGGATTTTTGTTTTGTTGCTTTGTTTTAAGCACTTAACAAATAGTTGATGGGTGGATACAGAAATTAAAATTACAATGAAGATTTATTTACAAAGATGTTCTTTCCAATTATATTTGTAATGCTGAAAAAAATAGAAACAGTAAAAATGTCCAACAATAGAAGGCTAATGAAAATAAATGATATTATACATCCATGCAAAATGATAATTGAAAGAATAATTAAAGACACTGAAAAATGCTGAAAATATAATATTAAGTGGGAAAAAGGATATATGACTATAATTTAAAAATATTTTCAACTTGTTAAAATTTGCATATACAGAAGAGTTTAAAAATGCCAATATCATGAAAGAGAAAAACAAAGGAACTATTCTAGATTATAAGATACCAAAGAAATACAACAAATAAAGGTAGTGCCTGATTTTCAACTGGATCTTGAAGGCAAAATAGCTAGAACGAACACTATTGGGAGAACTAGAAAAACTTGAATATGTACTATGGTTAGATATATATTTGGAGGTGGTGGTGGTGGTGAGACCATGCATACAAGAAAATGAATGAATGGTGAAATCCCTGCAAGGAAACATGAAAAAAATTCAGACTAGTTACTGCTGGGAGATAAGATGAATGTTAATTTTAATTTTTTCTTTGCATGTTTTTGTATTTTTCCATTTCTATAATAAACATGCATTATTGTAGCTGGAATTTGGGGGGGTACTGGAGATTGAACGCAGAGGTGCTTTACGACTGAGTCACATCCTCAAACCTTTTTATTTTTGATGAGACAGGGTCTCACTAAGTTGCTTATGGCCTCACTGAGTTGCTGAGGCTGTCCTCAACTCATGATCCTCCTGCTTCAGTGACTTGAGTCACTAGCAGGGAAATTTAAAAAAAAAAAAAAATCACTTAAAGATACCTGATCTAATGTATAATCCATGACTCTAACCTGTCAATTTTTCTTTGATGTTTTAAAAACTCCAGAATAAGAAAGTATTTTTAATATTTACTAAATGATCATTGTAAAATACATTCTTCTCCACATTTTTTCCCCCAAACAGAATATACTCCCAATTATTCTCCTAAGAATGAGAGGTACTAAAATGAGTATCAAATCGGTTTGTCTATCTTCTCTAATATATAGGCTACTCTACAGGCTTATATTACAAGTAAATTTTAAATAATATAACCTGAAATAAATTTATCTACTTACGAGCAAACTTTTTGATATTTCTTGAATTCATGTTACCTATACATATACAGAGACAGGAATCTGATAATGAAATCAGTGATATCTTGAAGTATTTTCCCTACTGTTTAGAATAAAAGAAAAAAGATGACAATGCAGAGCTCAGTTATTATAAATCTAAGTCAGAGTAACAACAGAAATAGAGATAAGAATATTTCTGGAAATGGTCTACCTCTGACCATGTCCTTCCAACAGAGTAATGGATGCACTGAAATCACATTTTAAAAGTAAAGTCACAGTTACTTGGGAGGCTGAGGCAGAAGGATTACTCCTGCTACTACTGTCTTCATCTAGGTCACTGTCATCTTTTGCTTAGACAATTCCTATTCCTAATACTAGTCTCCTTGGCTTGTTGCCTTTTGCCCCTTATTGTATATTCTTTCTTACAATCATCAGTTTCATGAAGGCAGGGTTTTTTCTTTTTCTTTTTTTTTTGAGTTTTGTATTCCCAAAACCTATTAAAGTACCTACTAAATAGTAGTCATCAAAAAGCATGTGTTTAATGAACAAATACAACAGCCAGAATAATCCCTTTAAAAGGCAAATTACATCATTTCACTACCTTGTTCTGAACTATACCCATCCAATTCATTCTCATTTAAAAGTCAAAGCCAAAGTCCTTAAAGTGGTCTCTAAGACTGAATAAGCTAGCACCCCAGCCTGGCATTACCTCCTAATAGACTCCTTTCCTAGTCATACTAGTTTCACCACTAATCACTCACTGTCCCTCTGCATGGAATGCTCTTTCCTCTGATATCTGGCTTGGTGATATCTGATATCTTGATATCTCTGATATCAAGCCACATCCCCACCATTTTTATATTTTATTTTGAGATAGGGTCTCCCTAAGTTGCTTGAGGTTCGATAAGTTGCTGAGGTTGGCTTTAAACTTGTGATCCTCCTGCTTCAGCCTACCAATCTGCTGGTATTAAGGGTGTGTACCACTATACCTGTCAGACTGGGGACCATTTAACTGTCTAACAGTTTATCCTCTGGTCCCTGAGAAGACTCATATATTCTTTCTACATGCAAAACATACCCCTTCTGAAGGGTGGTTTTGTAATTATGAAATTATTTTTATGTATATTTTAAGTTCAAGCAAATAATAATGAAGTATTATTGCTTCATGGGTTTTAATAAAAATATAGACAGATGGATAAATAGAAAAAAAATATGGTTATTGTATGTATATGTGCATATGTACATACATTTTCTTTTCTTTTTCTCTCTTTTCCTTTCTGAGATAGGGTCTCATTATGTTACACAAGCTGAACCAAAACCCCTGGGCTCAGGTGGTCCTCCCATCTCAGATTCCTTAATGACTAGGACTAGTGCTCTACCACTGAGCCACAATCACAGCCCCTTAATTCATTCTTTTGACAGTATGGCATAGTATACAAATAATAACAAAACTATCACTTACGAATTTGTAGTAAAGTAACTGGAACAATTAAATAAATAAAAAGATTAACTGAAATACTGAATAAAACAAAAATGGATTACTGCACAAAATATGATTATATCTATGGGAATTCAAACCATTTCAGATCATTTACCAAAAGGGTAAATGATAAGCTATAAGATAAATATAATTATCTAGTTTTATACTTGATAAAATATATGGTAAATATAAGATATAAGATAGCCGGGCGCGGTGGCACACGCCTGTAATCCTAGCACTTGGGAGGCTGAGGCAGGAGGATCGCGAGTTCAAAGCCAGCCTCAGCAACTGAGCGAGGCCCACGCAACTCAGTGAGACCCTGTCTCTAAATAAAATACAAAAAAGGGCTGGGGATATGGCTCAGTGGTGGAGTGCCCCTGGGTTCAAGACCCAGCACCAAAAAAAAAAAAAAAAAAAGATATAAGATATAAGATATAAGACTTGTGGAAGACTTAAAAACATTTCATCTTCAGAGCGGAAATGTGCTTGGTGTGACAAAGGAAACAAATGGAATAAGAAAGGAAGAATACACTGGTGAAGGTAGAAGAGGAAAGAAGAGAAGGGGAGAAGTAGAAAGGAAGGGAGGTGCAAAGTATAAACAGGCTTTGGCTCTTTCTGAATTCTTCCCATAACACAGCCTTACAACATGTGAGTATGTTAGAAACCTCCCTGTGCTACAATGAATCTCAGAAAGACAGTAAGGAGAAAAATCTAGGAGCTAAACAGCAATCTTAATGATGCACAGCCCTGTGCTAATTTGATTATTTTTATCAGGAAAGACAAATGTGTTAAAATTTATAAAACCATCCTAAGTTTTTAATTTTTTAGAAGGGGTTATGCATATTCTCTGAAAACATTTCTTTCCACTTTCTTGGACTCAAGATAACATTAGATTTTGTCCGTGTCACAGGATACTCTCACAGATTACAGCAAAAAAAGAGGAATGGAGAGATCTATATGAACCATTTCAGAGGTGTGACTTCCATTTCTTACAGGAAAAAACAAGGCACTTTTCTATACTTTAAAGGGCTGAATCACCTTTTCAGACACAACTCTATTCCCTACATTCACAATGGGAAATTCAGGACTGAGGATAGGAATGATCTTCTTTATGTCAGTATATATAAGTACTGAGTCTCTGAAAAGGCTTGGCAATCAAATACCTTTAAGGATTAGATAAGGGGCTGGAGGTATATTTCAGTGCTAGAGTGCAGGAAGTCCTGAATTAAAATCCCTATCATGTATATATGTGTGCATCTACAGGTGTACATACACACAAACACACACACAGAAGAATAAGACAAATACAAAAGAAGAATTAATAAGACTTGACAAAAACATGTAAAAATAAAAAAGGCATTCTCTGAGAATAAATGTACATAGATTTGACAGAGAAAGTTTGTAAAAATTAAAAATATCTCTACAAAAACTAGAAAGTCTCTTAACCAAAAAGGGTATAATCCTTACCATATTTGGTACTCATAATTACATAATTTATAAATTTATACAGACTTTTATATTGAAACAGCAAATAATTTCTATTTTATAGCTATGTAGAACTGAAAACTTATTACAATAAAATATCTGCATCAAGGTTATTTGTAATTTGAAGAACAGCTTTTTCAAATTATTAATGTTCATATTAACTTTTAAAAAAGAAACAATGCCTATTAAGATGAGAATGGATTTAGCAGCATAAACAATATCATAAATTGCCTCTCACCCCTCCCACAGCAAAACATGTAAAAGGGGGGGAAAAAAGCCAGTATTCTACTTGGTTTGGTAAAAAGATCAAAGTTCACTTATAAAGAAACAGAGCCATGGGTTTTGAAGAGGTTTTGAAGAGGTATTCAAATATAGTCAATTTTATATTTCTTTCAAAATGTACTTATCTATTAAGTAGCATTCCTCTCTTTGGCCAAGCCAAACGTGATTTGACAACAGCAACCACTACCACAACAAACTGTACAACTTTGTTCACTGTCTTCTGATTCATTAACAAATGAGGTATATTTTTAAAAAGTTAAATGATCATTTAGGAATGAGTAATTTTCCTGGTCTAAACTGTAAGATTTTAATATACTAAATACTATGCATACTGAATACTAGGTGTAAAATGTTCTTCCCTGTAAGGAAATATGCAATGTGGGAATGTTGCCAGCAAAAGGATTCATGAAGCAGAGCAATAGATTATCTTTATAAATTGAAATCATCTGTGAGATTCAAAATACTAGTTATATGAGTGGAAACTTTATCTAAAATGTATCATTCTTAATTCATATGAAATCATTCAACTGAATTCTTCGGAAAAATTTCAAAGTGTACTTTATTATTTAACCTATCTTAAAGCTCATTGTATGGGTGATGTGACATTTCACTGTGGAATTAAGTGGTAACTCGTGACAAAGCAGTCATTATCATGAGATAATTGACCTTATTTTAGAGTTAAGCATCCTGAGGCAAAGTTGAGTATACTTAATCCTGGCAGGTTAATAATCTAGTGATTAGGGAACATTGAAAGGTATTACTCATAAGAACCATTTCCAAAATGACACTATTCAAAAAATTCTTAATTTAATAAAAATGAAAAACAAGAATAATAATCAAGTTCTTTAGTCATGTATTGCTAGATAATGACTACAAAGCAGCTTGCATTAGCAGGCATCAATGGATATAATTTACAATTACCTGCATGTGGAATGTCCTTTATTAAGCTGATCTCGTGTGAGTTTAGCTAACAGATTGTTGCTGAAGGGAAATGTTTTAAACTCTGAAGATATCAGAAACATTAAAAATACAGTAAAACTTTTAAAGAGTTTTAATCGTAGAGAAGTTTCAAAACCATTTTAACAAGAATAAACATCAATTCCAATATTTAACTTAAAAAGTACTAAATGCAGGTAATGAAGTTATCAAAGATTTTTAATTGAGGAAACAAATTTGTTTTTATGCATTTCTGAATTACAGTTAAATGCAAACCATGTGCTGTGCACAGTGGTGCATGCCTGTCAACACAGTGACTCAAAGGCTGACACAGAAGGATCAAGTTCAAGGTCAGCCTCAGCAACTTAGTGAGACACTGTATTAAAATAAAAAATAAAAAGATGCCCTTGTATTTAAATAACAATATCAAGCAAAAAAGGAATGCTTTGACAGTCTTGGATTTTGAACTTGATAGACAAGTGAAAATCATCACACCCTGCCAATGAGTAATGCTTTAAAATTACAAAGGATAGACCAGGTACGCAACACATGTTTATATTCCCAAGGCAAGAGGATCTCAACTTAGACTCTTCCCAAAAATCAAAAATAAAAAGATGCAGGTCAGTGACAGGGCTCTGTTGGGTTTGATCCCCAGAACTGCAAAAACAAAGTTACAAAGGATATTCACAAAACCCTCAATTCATTCACTGTCTTTTTAATGCATACGAAGTTGCAGCATGGCTCACTGAAAATACTCTTTTTTGGTTAGGAATTGTTGATAGTATCATTAGCAATTCTCTTCTTCTCCCTCCCCCTCCTCTAACTTTTTTCAACAATGTTTTGTTATGTTCAGTATATACATCTTTTGTCAGATTTATCTCAAAGAATGTCATATTTTTAATGGTATTGGAAATACATTTTAAAATTTCAATGTCTGGTTAGTTGTTGTTAATGTATAGAAATACATTGGGCTTAAAATTTTTTATTCTATATTCTGCAATCTTGCAAAACTGACTTTTAGTGCTAATCAGTTTTTGAAGATTACATCAGATTTTCTACAAAGATTATCATGGTATTTGATAAGATACAGTTTTGATCATAGGGGAAAGGATTCAATCTTTCCCTATTTAGAATGATTCTAAGGTTGGGTGTAGCTCACTGATAAATCACTTGGTTAGCACATGTGAGGCCCTGGGTTTGAGAAACCAGCACCACAAAAAACACAACAAAAACAAAAAACTCCCCAAAAACCTAAAAAAACAAAATGGAAAAAAATAAAACAGGATTCCTAAGAAAACTTGGAATGGAACCACCATTTGACCCAGTTATCCCACTCCTTGGCATACAACCAAAGGACTTAAAATCAGCATCCTCCACAGCCACATCAATGTTTATAGCATCTCAATTCACAATAGCTAAACTATGGAACCAACCTAGGTGCCTTCAACAGATGAATGGATAAATGGATATACACAATAGATTACTCAGCCATAAAGAATAATGAAATTATGGCATTTGCTGGTAAATGGATGGAACTGGAGACTATCATGCTAAGTGAAATAAGCCAATCCTCTAAAATATTGTCTCTGATATTGTGGATACTGAATCACAAAGGGTAGGACAGCAAAGTTCACTGAATTGGACAGGGGGGTATGGGGGTAAGAGTGCAGATAGGAATGGGAAAGACAGTAAAACGAATCAGACACAGATTTCCTATGTTCATATATAAATACATGACCAGTGTAACTCCACATCATATACTACCACAAAAATAGGAGTTATACTCCATGTATGTATGTAAAAATACATTCTAATGTCATGTATAACTAAAAAGAACAAATAAAAAAAGTTAACAGTGATTGGATACATGCATACCCATGTTTATAGCACACAATTTACAATAATCAAATTATGGGACCAGCCTAGGTATCTGGCAATCAATGAATGGACAAAGAAAATGTGGTATACATACATAATAGAGTTTTATTCAGCCATAAAGAATGAAATAATGTAATGGATGGAACTTGAGAACATTATGTAAAGCAAAAGAAGTCAAATCCAGAAAGTCAAGGGTTGTATGTTTTCTCTCATACATGGAAGCTCGGGGAAAAATCTCACAAAAATAGAAGGGAGACTAGTACAGCAGAGGAAAAGGACCTGGGGTAGGGGAGTGAGGAGGACAGAAGAGACGGAAAGGTGATACTGGGCAATGATACTGACTAAATTATATTGTTATATTGTATGCATGTAGGAATATGTCACAGTGAATCCCATTGTTACGTATAATGATAAAGCACCAATAAAAATGAAGAAAAAATGAAAAATGGCAAATTAAGAAACACTAAATTAAGACTGAGTTTCTTTAGCATGTCTAAAGAGTTTCAAGGAATTTGTCCATTTCAAAATAGGTTGTTAAATATATTGGAATAATATTGGTAAGAGGGAAAAGAATAACTTCTAGACTAGAGCTAATTTTGTCTCACTAATGGGGCAAAGTCCTTCTGAATATCTGATGCCTCATGAATTATGAGGTTATCTACCTTGTCCAGTGGAGCAGGAATAGGTAAAGGCGCCATCTGCAGTCTGAGGACTGTTCCCTCTGATTTGTTCTGATAATTCTTTTTATAAGTTTCCTAACAAATATGTAATCATCATTACTCAGCTGAAGATGTATTAGGACTTCCTACAAATCTCTGTTCATATGCAGCTCCTTCTTCTCTGATACTCTTGACTTGTAAACACTAGCTTCTCAGACTCTCAACTTCCAGCTCCATCCCTTTAATTCAAAGAGACGGTTAGGCTCTACTTGGGTTATCCTTTTGCTATGGCCTAGAAATTCTCTCCAAGCATTTGGCTGGGGCAATCATTGTGGATACCTCATTTACTTCTTTTCTTTTTTTTTATTGGTTATTTTTAGTTATCATAACAATAGAATTCATTTTGACATAATTATAAAAGCATGGAATATAATTTGTTCTAATTCAGTCCCCAATACTTCTCCTCTCCTTCCCTCCTCCCTCCCTCTGTTCCCTTCCCCGCTACTCTACTGCTATGATTTAGATATTAGGTGTGCCAGGGCTGTAGGGTTGTGACTCAGTGGTAGAGCGCTTGCCTAGGGTATGTGAGGCACTGGTTAGATTCTCAGCACTACATAAAAATAAATAAATAAATAAATAAATAAATAAATAAATAAATAAATAAAGTTTAAAAAAAGCTCATAGTCTCCCCCCACCAAATTAAAGATATTAGGTGGGCCAAAAGCTCATGTGTAAAACAATGCAAGAGGGTTGAGAGGTGAAATGACTGGGTTATGACAGCCTTAATTCAATCAGTGTGTTAATCCCCCAACAGGGATTAACTGAGTGGTACCTGAAGGCAGGCAAAGTGTGCTGGATGAAATGGATCATGGGAGTGTACCTTTGGGGTATATATGTTGCAAGCTGAGCTTAGTCTGTTTCCTGACTGCCATGTCCTGAGTCACTCTCCTCTACTACATTCTTCTACCATGATGTCCTGCCTCATCTCAAGCCCCAAGGAATAGAGTTAGTCTTCTATGAACTTCTACGAGCCTCTGAAACTGAGTTCCAAAATAAAGTTTTCCTTCTCTGATTGTATTTTGGTCACAGCAGCAAAAACCTAAGATATCTGCTGATCTTTCTGCTATTTATCTACAGAGTTTTAAAAAAATTAGTCTCTTGTGGATGTACGTGGTGGTGCGATTCACTGTGGTATATTCATATACATACACATACATAGGAAAGTTAGGTCAGATTCATTCCACTGTCTTTCCCTATCCCATCCCTCCTCCCTTCCTTTTATTTCCCTCTGTCTACTCCATTGTTCCTTCTTCTACCTTTTCATCTGTCCCCTTCCCCATTTTGGACTAGCATCCACATATCAGAGAAAACATCTGATCTTTGACTTATGGGACTGGCTTATTTCATTAGCATTATAGTCTCCAGTTTGTTGTCATTCACTGACAAATGTCATAAAGTTTTTCTTCTTTATGGCTGAGTAATACTCCATTGTGTGTGTGTGCATACATCATCTTTTATTTATCTATTCATCTGTTGAATGGCACCTTCATTGGTTCCATAGCTTGGCTACTGTGAATTCTGCTGCTATAAACATTGATGTGGCTACATCACTAAGGTATGCTGATATTAATTTTTTTGAATATATATTAAGGAGTAGGACAGCCAGATCATAAGGTGGTACCATTCCTCATTTGTTTCTTACCTCATAAGGATCATTGATTATTTCCTGTGAAGACAGTCTTGGTGTTTTGTAAACTTTGAGGCTATCAGGAATGTTTAAGTCATCATTACTAGTATACAACCCTTTGAGAAAAGCAAGGTTCACCATTAGAAAGTAAGAGCCAAGTATGTTTGACTTTAGTTAAGTGCCGACATTTTGGAAATTTAATATTAAACCCAATAAATCTGAAATTTTTTTTTGAGGGGAAAGAGGAAAGATAAAAGTTATCCATATCTATCTATTTTCACTAAGAAATTTATTTTACATTTCATTGCATTTTAGAACTAAAATGTCTCTCTTTTCGTGGAGAAATGAAGATAATTTATTATTATAGAAGTCAGGAGAAGAACAATGGGTGATGTAGATAAAACCTGTATTAATCTACTTGCTTTTTATTATCAAATATGGTATCATATTTAATATCCCCATTAAATTTTATCACCTCAACTGACATTTCCAGTGTATTAACATTTTAAAAAATCTGAATCTCACATTCAACTGGCTTGATATTTATTAAGGTGTTGCATTATTTGCATTTGCATTATATGCAAATATAGTTTTATCTCAAATCACTGGTAGTTTACTTGAGCAAAGCACAGTGTAAACACTAAGGCATACTACTAGAAATCTATTCATCAACAGACTTTTTGAGACTGGTTCAATAAAATACCAAATATACCTAATTGCCTGTAACTGATCTTTCTTATTCTATAATCTGTATCAAAACAGATGTACTAAACATTTATTATTTACTGGTTTGCCATAACAGGTACTACATAAATATCTCTTGAAATGAATCCAAAAGAACAGTAATCATATGAAAAGAAAAAAAGTTCTGAGCAGCTTGTAGTTTTACCACCTTCTCTTCTAGGTAGGGAAAAATAATTTCTTTAACAATCTATGACAATATAGAATCAAATTAACTGGTTGGTAGGACCATTCTTTTTTAAAAAAAATTGTGGTAAAATATATAAAAGATGAAATTTACCATTTTTAAGGTATTCAATTCAGTGTCATTAAGAACATTTTCAAGGACTGGGTTGTGGCTCAGTGGTAGAGCACTTGCCTAGCATGTGTGAAGCATTGGATTTGATCCTCAGCAGGATCAAAAAAGGTGTTGTGTCGATCTACAACTAAAATAATATTTTTTTTTAAAAAAGAACATTTTTTCAAGCTGGAAACAGTGGTGCACACCCATAATCTCAGCGACTTGGGGGGGCTAAGGCAGGAGGATCACGAGTTCAAAGCCAGTCTTAGCAACTTAGCAAGGCCCTACGTAAGACCCTGTCTCTAAATAAAACACAGAAAAAGGACTTGGGATGTGACTAAGTGGCTAAGTCCCCCTGGGTTCAATCCCAGGTACCAAAAAAAAAAGAATACTTTCAGCGTTGGGTAACCATCTCCACCATCTATTTCCTGACCTTTTTCATCATCCCAAAACAGAAGTTTTGTTATTAAACAATAAAGGCCCATTACACACACCTGCCCCCAAGCCACTACTATTCTACTGTCTTTTTGAATTTGCCTATACTACACACCTCTCGAAAAGTGAAATTATTATTATTTTTTTTCCAGGGTTATGTGCATGCTAAGCAGGCACTATGACACTCAGTTACACCCTAGCCTATAAAGTGGAATTCTTACAGGAAAAGTCAGTATTTATCTGAAGTGTCTGGCTTATTTTACTTAACATAATGTTTCAAGATTCATTCATGCTGTAGCACATTTGGAATTTCATTTCTTTAAGGCTGAACAACATTCCATTGTATGTATATATGAAATTGTATTTATTAAAAAATTTGATTTGTTTCCACAGTTAGCTATTATGAATAGCAAATGACATTCCACTGTATCACCATCAACTACACTGGCAAAATGATACTATTTATAAAGAATTTAATATAAATTATATTAATATTCACTCGTAATCTATTAAACTAAATTAGATTCAGACCTTGAGATCAAAAGAAGCGATTATAGTGTTTTTTTTATCTTGATTGTGGTCATAGTGACACTTGCAAAAACTCACACAAGTACACAATAAAAAGGGTGAATTATATAATTCACAATTAAATCTCAATAATCTAATCTTTGTTAAAAATATATATTTCACTAAGAAATTAATATGCACAAAAGGAATACTGAGTTATAGCAATCCATTCTGAGGCAATTTTGTTATGTAATTCTCAAGGATATTTATACAAAAATTTAGGGTTTTATTTATACATTTTTAAACATACAAACAGTACAGAAACAGAAAATCTAGGTACTCTTTTAAAAAGAGGTCAACTCACCGTCTCATTTCCAAAAAGTATGTCGACATAAGGCATAACTTTCATCAATGATTCCTTATAGAACTGGCTAATAAATGGTGCAGAGAGATTCAAAGTGAAAATCCTATTTTTTTCAGAAGCATAGTGAGCCACTTTTAATACTGACTCTGGGGATGCTGTAAGAAAGAAGCCCTAGAAAAAGAAAAAAGAAGGGAAAATCAGAAACACCATCTCCACAGAAGCACTCTCAGTGAGAATAAAAGAAACCTATAAAAATATAAGCCTATATATTGTGGCTTGGGGGCAGGTGTGTGTAATGTAAGCCTATACAAGATGTAATTACAAAATGCAAGGCAGAAAATAGCTACACTTAATTACAAATAGTTAATAATATATTGTATGTTTGATCTGTCACTGCTTCAGAGAATAAACTACTATTTATTTTATATTAGAGTTATAGGCTGAATACGGAAAGCGTTTTGAGAATCTGCAAAAGATAAAATTATTTAAAAGGTCTCATTCAAGACAGTAACTGGCCAGGCGCGGTGGCGCACGCCTGTAATCCCAGCACTTGGGAGGCTGAGGCAGGAGGATCGCGAGTTCAAAGCCAGCCTCAGCAACTCAGCGAGGCCCTAAGCAACTCAGTGAGACCCTGTCTCTAAATAAAA
>JAJEJO010000932.1:521658-563999 GCA_020662805.1 Glaucomys volans | reverse complement strand
GCGGGGCTGGCGGCGCGGCGGGGGCGGGGTCTGGGCCCGCGGCGGGCTGGGGGCCGGGGGCGGGCTCCGGCGGGGCGGGCCCGCGCGCACTTCCTCGGGAGGCCTGGGGCCGCGCGCCCACTCGCCCACACAGTCCTTTCGCAGCCGGCAGCCTCGCCGCGCTCGTTCGGCCGCGCTCGGCTCGGCCCGGCCCGCAGGTAGGAGCCGCCGAGGGACGCCGGCGCCCGGCTCCCGGCTCCCGGCCACATCCGCGCCGCGCGCGCCCACTTCGAGGTGAGCGCCCCGCCGACCCGGCTCCCAGCCCCAGCCGCCGGCCCCCCGCACTCCGCCCGGGCGCAGCTGCCCGCGCGGGCTGAGGACAACTGGCTCCGGCCCCTGTCCCTGCCTCTGCCCCTGCCTCTGCCCATGCCAGGTCCTACCGCGGGCACCCTGGACGCGACGAGCCCCGGAGAGCACCCGCTAGGACTGCACGGCTCGGGTCGGGGGGCCACTGCGAGATTGGGGCGGGGGAGGGGACCAAATTTGAAATGGAAAAGCCATGGAGAGACCCCGAGGGTTGGAGAAACTGAGGATCCCTGAAAGCTCGCTGGGGCGAGAGAACGACCGAGACGGGGCAGGAGACTAGAGACCATTGAAACAAGGACAGAGACTGGACATACAGAGTTGCCCAGCGACCGACCTGAGGCATGGGGCGGACCCAGATTTTGTGCAGCGTTTTAAGAAAAAGTATACATATGGCCCCTGTGAACACACAGCTAGGGCCCCTCCCAGGGCCTTGGAGGGCCCTGAGGCTGAAGTTTTATTACTTTCCTGCTAAGTCGGCAGCTCAGTCTACAGAGAGTGGAGAGAGAGATACTCAGGCATGCAGAGATGCTAAGAGACAGAGACTTGGATGCAGAGACTGAGAAATGGGGGTGGTGGGGACGAAGACATTCAGCCGTTTAGAGGCACTGAAAGGCCAAGCCAGACTTGGGTGTACGGGAGAGGCCCCACTGGGAGACAGCCCCTCA
Organism: Glaucomys volans; assembly: GCA_020662805.1. Taxonomy (NCBI): domain Eukaryota; kingdom Metazoa; phylum Chordata; class Mammalia; order Rodentia; family Sciuridae; genus Glaucomys; species Glaucomys volans. Next base: position 562,989 of record JAJEJO010000932.1, on the reverse strand, counting down.
GGGATAGAGAGTCCCAAATATAAAGAGAACAGCTGAAGTGTGCTCCACACAAAGATGTTGAGTGGAGCCCAGCTAGGCACAGAGACCGAGGGTTAATGGAGGTGGAGAGATCTGGGTGCACTGACAGCTCCAAGACAGACCCTGAGAGGTCCAGGCCTGGAAGAGTGGGAGGCAGGGGTGCTGGCAAAGGAGACAGCTAATCAACCAATCCCCCATGAGGCAGAGGACCTGAGTCAGTAAGATCAAGATCAAGAAGTAGCCCCATGCATGCAGGCAGCCACCAAGACAGCCCCAGCTTATTTTTAAACTCTAATCTTGGACGAGCTGCTTCAGCCCTGGGGGACCCAGGGTGAATGAACTGTTCCTCTCCTGTCCCCAGAGCAGCTGCCGAATCCTGTTCCCCACCCCCTTTCCCCTAAACCGCTTTGACTTCCAGGCCCTGTGGGGGATGAAGGGGGAGAATAGTTTGGGGTTGGTGCCCGGGTACTGGGGTGGGGGTGGGAGAACTTCAATTTCCCCCTAAGTCTCCTGTCAACTCCTGGGAGTTGGGGGTTGGGTCTGTTCTGATCCTGACTCACAACTGTGGGGCCTGGCCAGGGTCCTCCTGGACAGTGGGGAGGGGGGACAAAAGGGTTGAGCAGTTGGCATGGCTAATTGGAAAAGCTTCTGGGTGTCTTCCAATCACAGGGCTGGCAGCTGGGGAGGAGAGCCGGGCTCTGGTGTATATCCCCTGCCCTTAGAAGCTGACCACCCCCTCCACCCACCACCAAACATTTCTAGACAGAAGGAAGAGGAAAGGACTCCAGGCTGGAAGGCAGGAGACCTGAGATCTGATACCTGTGCAGTCTTGGCCATGCCCCTGCCCTGTCTCTGGCCTCCTTGTGCTCCACTCTAAAGCTGGGACGACATTCTATTCTGCTTGCCTTTTGTGGGAGCTAATGAGGTGATGGTGGGAATGTACCTTGTGGAGGGGCAGAGTAATATAGAGGTGTGTACACCTGTGTACCTGCTGGGCAGTCTCACAGTTATGCTCCCTGGCATCAGGGTGACAGCTGGTCCTGGTGGTCACCACAGTGAGAGCTATGGGCCTGGGACCTCCTGTACTCTCTCTGGGCCTACACTGAGAATGCCCAGGTCACATCCCAGGCCAGCTCCCTGACCCAGGCCTGCATGAAACCTTCTGTCTGACCACAATATGAGCAAGGGGCTCATAGTAAAAATACAAATAGCCACCATGTGCCAGGGATGTATTATCTTCCAGGTGTTCTTCAAAGATCATCACATGTAAGCCTGACAACAACCCTAGGAGGTAGGTAGTAGTAGTATCTCAATTAATTAGATGGACAAAGAGGCTCAGGGCACCTACGTGACTTGCCCAAGGTCACAGTATTTAAATTCCAGGGTTTTCTTTTCTAGCTCAAGCCTCTGTATACTATACACTGCACTGTTATCCAGACATTCTGAGCTCCAGAAGATTCATACTGTGTGTGGTTTGTGTATCTTAAGTCAGGTAGAGGGATGTGTGTTGGTGGGAGTAGGGGTTGAGAGCCAGCTGGCAGATCTAGCAGTCTCTCCTGAACCTCACCCCCATACCAGCCAGGAAGGAGTATAAGACTGGCTTTCCCCTTCTGTTTCAGCACCCTCAGCCTTGCCAGGGAATGGGGGAGGGAGAGGGATGGGCAGAGACAGGTGGGCCTTGATGATGCCCTTCACTATGTCCTCATCAGAGCCCAGCTGGATAGACTAAGGGAATGGGGGATTCTGGGAAGGAAACAAGCCACACCCATACCCTATTTGGGGTGCCCCTGTGTCAGAGTGGTGACTTACTCCCAGGGGCGGATCCAGGGCTAGCCTGGGCCTGGAAAGGTAGTTGCTGTTGCCAGCCAAGCCAAGAAGGAAGGAAAGGGCCCAAGGTACTCCCTGGGGGCACTTGGCCACACACCACCTGCATGGCCCCCTGCTACTGACAGCCCAGGCAATCCTAACATGCTGGGCCAAAGTGGCAGCGAGGGACTGAGGAATGGCAGCCTCCACCCTAAGCACAGCCCCTACCTTAGGAGTCCCACTGTGGAGATCCCAGCTCTGGTGGCCTCATGCCCTGCCTGGAATGTGAACTGGGTGTTCTCCCGCTGTATGGAAGGGAAGCTTCAAACCCAAGCCCCAGAGGAGTCAGGGCCTTCAGGCCTGGGGCATTTACTGGCGCCTGAAGTCTGAACTCCAAGCCAGAGCAACACTGTGGGTGAGAATTTCCCACTGGGGTGGCTGAGAAAAAGGGCTTTTCCTTCAACTTGAGCCAGGGCAGGCTCTGGGGACTGCCAGTCTATGGAGTCTCTGGAGTCTCGGGAAGGGAAAGGAAGGGAAGGGGGTTGGTGGGTCCTTTGTAGTCTCTTCCACTTCCCGAGGCTTAGCTGCAGCTGCGGGAACATCTCCTTCCTACAGGTCCTGGTGGCTCTCCTCCACCACCTGCAATCCCAGCCCCTAGAGAGCAGGCCTCAAAGTGGGAGAGGCCCTGAGTGGCGAGCTCTGACTTTGGACAGCAGACTGGAATTGGGCAGTCAAAGGGACTGGGAACCCCACTTCCCTACTGGCCCCCCCACTCCCCATGCTCCTGTTCCAGAGGCAGCTGTGCGGATGACCTCATCCCACAAACATGCTTTGTTCCTGAGAAAATGGAAAGTGTCTGAGGTTTGGTTGGGGGGCTGGGTGTCTGCAGCAGCAGCTCTCAGGGTTCCCCTTGTCTTACTCCCCACCCAAGAGGGGGTTTGACTGAGGAGAAAGGGCTCCACTGGCTCCTGCTCTCCCCCTTTCCTCCCCCGATCCTACCCCAAGACTCAAGCCCAGAGACTCAGAAAAGGTGGGAACGGCTGTCTCTCCAGAGGGGAGAGAAGTCGTGAAGGGGTGCAGATCTCTGGGCTTTGAAGAGAGCATGCCAGGAGAGATGCCTGGCAGGAAGTAGCAGGGGCACACCTCGCTCTGTCTCCACTTCCCCTCTGCTTCCTTATTCATCTCATTTTCCCTTTCTCTCCCTTTTGCTGGCAAAACCTGACATCTGGCCTTCTGTGCTGTCACAGCTGCTGCAGATGTTGCAGCCAAGGCTGCCCAAGCTAGTGTGACCAGAGACACAGCAAGGGTGGAGGGGAATAAGGGCAGAGGGTCCAGCCGGGGAAACAATGCTGTGTCCAGCTTGCAGGATTTCCTTCCTGCCTAAACCTCGACTGAGCCCCTCACGTTCTTGTTGCGTGGCTGGATTCTCCTGGGAGAGGGGGACCAACTTCTCGCACCAGCCTCCACCATTCATCTGGCCTCCAGTATTCATCTGTCCAGCCTCCCTTTGCCATTCCACTGTTTCCTGGATCAGGAGGGGGCCCAGAACAACACTAAGCTCCCCAGTTTGGAGCTCTAGTAAAGATTCCTTTATCTGTATTCCTAGACCCCTTTCTGGAAGTCAGGAGGTAACTGCTGCCCCCTGCTCCTGCCACTCTGGGGACAGTGGGGACACTGGAGGCTAAACTCAGTCTGGGGCAGGAAATGAGTCACTGACCCAGGAAAAGCCCCCTCCCCCTGGATCTGCCAGAGCCTAGATAAGAAAACAACTTCTGCTTCCTGGTTTTTTCCTGACCTCTTCGCACCCCCATGGTCAAATACAGAAATAAAAATGCAGAACTCCTAGGTTCCCAGAAGCACGCCTTTCCCCATCTCTACCTGCTCTGTCTGGCATTTCCTAGTTTGGCCTCTTGTTCTTTTTTGGATGCAAAGAGTTCTTGCCAAGGGCTAAGCTAGGGCCCCTCCAGGTGACCCCTGCCCTACCTTGTGTTCCTAACAGGGCTCACTCATCACCACCATGAGCGAGGCATTTGACTGTGCAAAATGCAGTGAGTCCCTGTATGGCCGCAAGTACATCCAGACAGACAGTGGCCCCTACTGCGTGCCCTGCTATGACAACACCTTTGCCAACACCTGTGCTGAGTGCCAGCAGCTTATTGGGCATGACTCAAGGGTAAGGACCAGACCAGGCAAGGCAGGAGTGGGGTGGCGGCTGGTGGGAGGGGGCACAGGATGGATCCACCAGGCCTGGGTGCCAATGCCCCTGTTGTGATCCCCACAGGAGCTGTTCTATGAGGATCGCCACTTCCACGAGGGCTGCTTCCGCTGCTGTCGCTGCCAACGCTCTCTAGCTGATGAACCCTTCACCTGCCAGGACAGTGAGCTGCTCTGCAATGACTGCTACTGCAGCGCCTTCTCGTCACAGTGCTCTGCCTGTGGGGAGACTGTCATGCCTGGTATGTCCCCAGCGGCTCAGCCTCTATGGACACTGGCATGCCTGGCATCTGTGTAGGGTCTTTGTACATGCCGTCTGATGCATGCATAAAGACTTGACATCGGTAGAGACCTGCACACTCAGCTCCTTCCTAGACATGTAGTGTGTGCAGGATCTGTTGTGCCTGAATGCTCTGGGGAGCTTGCTGTGCACAGGGACTGGCATCCCCGAGTCCACACATGAAAGCTTGGCAGGTGCAGAAACTGACAAGCTTGGTACCTTCCTGAGGGCTCAGTGTGTGCTGGACCCTTAGGCCTGGAATACACCTGGGGTAGTACCAAGTCCAGGCAGACTGACATGCTTAATATACACCTGGGGGCGTAGCATGTATGAAGACCTGCATGTTTGATATGCACAGGAGCTGAGGATGTGTGAGACTATCATGCTTGGTGCATGGGGGCTTCGTGTATGCAGGGATGAACATGTCTGGTGACCTGCATGCTTAATAACTATGTGAGGACTTAGCATGTGTGGAGAATGGCATGCCTAGCACATACAAGGACTTAGCATGTACTAAATCCATCATACCCAAGGCATTAGAAGTTAGTGTCAGCAAAGATTTGCTTGCCTGGCATTTGTGGGATCCTGTGTGAATATTAAACTATCACTTCTAGTGTATGAGGGTTTATATGCTGAGACAACATGCCCGTGATGTGGATGGAGGCTTGATGTGTGCTAAAATAGTCATCTGAAACATAAAGGTTTAACATGTGCCAAAAACCTTTTTTGGTACTGGAGATTGAGCCCAAGGGTGCTTTACCATTGAACTATATCCCTGGTCCTTTTAATTTTGAGACAGGGTCTTGCTGAGCTGCTAAAAGACTAGCTAAGGGGGCTGGGGTTGTAGCTCAGTGGTAGAGCACTTGGCTAGCATGTGTGAGGCACTGAGTTCAATTCTCAGCACCACCTATAAATAAAGGTCCATTGATAACTAAAAATTTTTTTTTTAATTTTCAGAAACAGGAGAGAAATTTCCCAACTCATTTTATTTGTTTGTTTGTTTGTTTGTTTTTTGTGGTGCTGGGGATTGAACCCAGGGCCTTGTGCTTGTGAGGCAGGCACTCTACCAACTGAGCTATATCCCCAGCCTGATAACTAAAATATTAAAAAAAGAAAAAGACTAGCTAAGTTGCAAGTCTGGCCTTGAACTTGGCAATCCTTCTGCCTCAGCCTCCTGAGTCGTTGGGATTACAGGCATGAGCCACTGCTCCTGGCACCAAAACACTTTTGACCAGTTTTGGGGCCTAGCACATGCTGAGCTATCATGTCCAGTGTTGGAGAGAGGTTAGCACATGCAATGTGCATTATACATAGTGGAGGTCTTGCTGCATGTGCCTGGACACCACTATTCTCAGGCTATGGGAGCCGCGGGGACGTCCTGGCTGAGGGGATAGCAGAGACTGACCCCCAGGAGTTTGGCACAGCCTCTGAGTGGGATTCTTGTTCCCCACAGGGTCCCGGAAGCTGGAGTATGGAGGCCAGACGTGGCATGAGCACTGTTTCCTGTGCAGCGGCTGTGAGCAGCCACTGGGCTCTCGTTCCTTTGTCCCGGACAAGGATGCTCACTACTGTGTGCCCTGCTATGAGAACAAGTTTGCTCCTCGCTGTGCCCGTTGCAGCAAGGTGGGGGCTGTGCCAGTGGGGTAGGGGTAAGACCTGTTGTGGGGTGGGAATTCACACTCCCCCCGCTGAAGGATGCTGCCCCCACAGACGCTGACCCAGGGTGGAGTGACATACCGTGATCAGCCCTGGCATCGAGAATGCTTGGTCTGCACTGGGTGCCAGACACCCCTGGCCGGGCAGCAGTTCACCTCTCGGGATGACGATCCCTACTGTGTGGCCTGTTTTGGAGAACTCTTTGCACCTAAGTGCAGCAGCTGCAAACGCCCCATCACTGGGGGTACAGGTGGGTAGAGTACAGGCACAGGCATGGATATGGTATTGGGTGAGGCTGAGGGGCAAATCTGCCCCAGATCTGCAGAGCTAACCTCCAGCCTCCCTGCAGGACTCGGTGGAGGCAAGTATGTGTCCTTTGAAGACCGACATTGGCACCACAGCTGCTTCTCCTGTGCCCGCTGCTCCACCTCCCTGGTGGGCCAAGGCTTTGTGCCGGACGGAGACCAAGTGCTGTGTCAAGGCTGCAGCCAGGCAGGGCCCTAAGCCAAGGCCAGGGTGTGGGCTTTCCCGAACCAGGGCTCCAGGACTATCTATGGCTCCTTTTCTGAACCACTTAAGACCTATCCCTTCCTCAGAATGGGGCTTCCCCTGGGCTCCAGGATTCAGTCTCCTTACTCAAACATACTCCAACTGCTACTCTCTGACCCAGGCCTCCGAATCTGGGCTCTTATGGAGCTTCTTAGATTTAAGCCCCCTCTCCATGTTTGAGGTCCAGAACTGGGCCCTCTCCCCTCAAGTCAGGGTTTCCAGACCAAGATCCCTTCCTGAACCAGGGCTTTAGACCCCAACCTTCCATGCCTGTACTCTGGGACCTAGGCTCCATTAAATCAAAACTTCTCCATGTAGATTTTGGGTCTCCTACAGGTGCCCAAGAAGTCCTCAAAAGTGTTCAGGCTGATCCCACCTCCATCCCACCCCTATCCCCAGGGTTGGGGCTGTCTAGGCAGATCAGATAACTGGTTAGAGGGTCTTAAGGTACAGAGTACTTCCCAGCCCGTGCATCAAGCATGTTCCCATTTTATTTCAGCTCATTTTGCCCAGAGATGGGCAGAGGGGGATTTGGCTCACCCCCTCTTCCAGATTCTGCAATAAAGCAGTGTGAGGAAGCACAGGCCTCTGTGTGTTTGTCTGGGGATAAAGGGTGAAGGAAGTTTCCTTTGCAAACTAAAGCCCTTGTAGACTTCTTGAGGGGGATGGGTGAGGGCAGGCCATGGAAAGGGAAGTCTCCCCAGGAAGGGGATCCCCGCTAGCTACCGTCCCTCTCGAGCTTGACCTGCCTCCTCCCCTGCTGCTGGCAAGGGCTTTCCGTGTGAGGCAGGGAGAAATTGGGGTGGATCCCAGACGGGAGGCCTGTGGCAGTGGGATTTCTTAGCTTGGTACGCATCTCCCCCTCCCCTAACAATACTGCCAAATCCTGCAGTTGGGAGCACCGGGTCCTGATCCCCAATCTGGCCCAGACCCTCAACCCCCTTCTCCCTCTTCCCAAGGATTAGCGGGGGCGGCCCGGGATCGCTCGCGGCCGCACGTTTTTTGCCAAAAAAGGCAAGGATGCAGCTGCACGCGCCGCGGGAACATCTGGATCCGATTCCCAGTATGAATGGGTCATGGCCCCGCCCCTCCCCCGCCCCCCCCCCCACCGTGATTCAAGGGAGGGAGCGGGAAGGAGCCACAGGGGGCTGTCCCCCGAAGTGGGGAGATGGGGCGGGGCGCTACTTCGCTCGCAGGGCGTCTGATGCCCCCGGCTCCAGCCCCCGCGCCCCCGCGCCCCTGCGCCCCCAGCGGTTGCTGGCCGAGTTGAGCAGACTGTGCAAGCCAGGTACGCGCCCCAGGTCTCGTCCGCAGCCTCCCGGGGTGGAGATCCTGGCCCCTGCGGGGCGAGGCCCGCCCGGCGGGCGGAAACCGCGAGATTGTATAAGTGTGGTGTAATGCGGCGGGCGTTAGAACTCGCCTTGCCCAGAGGTGGAGATTTCCCAGAGTGAGTCCTCCGAAGTTGCACAGGTAGTCAGCAGAGATCCGGGATTCTAGTCCGCCTTACACTGTCTCCCGGGCCCAGTTGGAGTCAGCAGGCTGATGCTGTGATTGACGTTTTCGACAAATCTGTATGAACGCCCAACGCGTGTTTGTAATTAATAATTGTAGTTTACTTTTTTGTCTCTTCCCACCGGCCTGAGGACTGAACTCGCGCCTGCCCTATTCACCCCTCCTTCTCAGCTCTCAGCACTTACTACATGTTCAATAAATACTTGTTAAGGAAGAACAGTCCAAGCATAGAAAACAGCTGGTGAAAGGCCTGGAGGCCTGAAAACATCTGGTGCTTTGGGGAATCAGCAAGTAATTGCACTTGGAGGAAGTGCCAAGAGAATGAAATGGCAGGCTGAGCCCAGGTCGTGAAAAGCCAGATGCCAAACTAAACAGACCTCACCCTGTGGGTAAAGCAGCCAGTAGAAATGTTTAAGCAGTGAGAGGGTCAGAGTTTTAGAGAAGATCACTCTGGCTGCAGCATGAATAACAGATTAGGGGGTAAGATGAGCAAGCCTGTTAGGACATTAGGGCAGTGGGCGGTCACGAGGTAGGCAGCAGCAAGAAGCGGGAAGACAGAACTTAGTGATTGATTTGATGGAGTGAGGATGGAGAAGCGTTTAGGGGAAGGACAGGTTCAGATGTGAGGCCAAGTGACAGAGAGAATGGCATTGCTTAGAATTCACCTCCCTACCTAAGAGATTTGCAACTACAATACTCTTTCATTTATGTCAATATAAACATTTTTCAGATTTAACATGTCAAGCCCAATTTATGTATTTATTTATTATTTATTTATGGGGGAGGTACCAGGGATTGAACTCAGGGGCACTTGGTCACTATTTTGTTTTTTATTTAGAGACAGGGTCTCACTGAGTTGCTTAGTGCCTCCTTTTGGCTGAGGCTGGCTTTGAACTCTTGGTCCTCCTGCCTCAGCCTCCCGAATGCTGGGATTACAGGTGTGCACCATTGTGCCCAGCAAACCCAATTTATTTTTAAATTGAGAAACTAACATGCATATGTTAAAGAAAAAAAATAAACTTGATGCTGTAGTTTGGGTGTATACAAAGAAAATTTCCTTCCCATACCAGATCCCCAAGTATAATTTGCATACCAGATCCTTCCCATACCATATCCCAAGCATAATTAAAGTATAATTTACCTACAATAAAATTCATCCTTTTTTTTTTAAATGTAGGGGGGATGTATCCCAGGGCTACTCTTCCACTGAGCTACATCTCCAGTCCTTTTCAACTTTGACACAAGGTCTAGCTAAGTTGTCAAGACTGGCCTTGAACTTGAGATCCTCCTGCCTCAGCCTCCTGAGTCTCTGGGATTACAAGTGTGCACCACCACACTCAGCTTAAGATTCATCCATTTGAGGTATTCAATTTAAATCTTAGCAAATTTTGTACAACTGTCACCACAATCCAATTTTAGAACTTTATCACCTCACAAAGGTGTTCTTGGGTCCATTTGTAGTCACTTCCAATCTCAACTCTAGTCAAGTGACCACTCATCCACTCTCTGTCTGCATGGATTTGCCTTTGTGTACATTTCATCTGTACATACACTGTGTGATTTTTGTGTTCTTTATGTAGAATGGTTTTTTTTTTTTTTTTTTTGGAACCAGGGATTGAACTCAGGGACACTCAGCCACTGAGCCACATCCCCAGCCCTATTTTGTATTTTATTTAGAGGCAGGGTCTCACTGAGTTGCTTAGAGCCTCGCTAAGTTGCTGAGGCTGGCTTTGAACTCGAGATCCTCCTGACTCAGCCTCCCAAGTCTCTTGGATTACAGGCATGCGCCACCACACCCGGCTAGAATGGTATTTTCATGGTTCATCTTTGTAGCATTCCTTTATTGCTGAACAATCACCCATTGTAGAATTATACCACAATATGTTTATCCATTCACCATCTGGTGGCCTCTGGTTGCATCATTTTTGTGAAGTAACGCTATGAACAAATGAACATATGGATATATGTTTTCATTTCTCATCCTAGAATGGATTTTTAAAAATCCATATTAGGGATTGAACCGAGGGGTGTTCTACCACTGAGCTACCTCCTCAGTCCTTTTTTTTTTTTTTTTTTTTTTTTTTTTTCAGTGCTGGGGATTGAACCCAGGGCCTTGTGCTTGGGAGGCAGGCACTCTACCAACTAAGCTATATCCCCAGCCCCTTTTTATTTCTTATTTTGAGAGACGGCCTCGCTAAGTTACTGAGGCTGGCCTTGAACTGCAATCCTCCTAAATCTCCCAGTAGCTGGGGCTACAAGTGTTCGTCACTGAGCCCAGCTTGACTTCATTTTAAAAGGCTCTATAGCATTTCACTGCTAGGATATGCCATATTTTATTTAAGAGTCTCCTGCTAATAAGACTATGATGTTGTTTCCACATAGAATTTCATTAAAAACACCGTCATCCCCATTTTACTGATGAAAACACAGAGGTCCAGAGAAGAGTCATCAGAGGTCACACTGAAAGCAAAGAGATTCAAGTTCCGGTTTCCCAACTCCTCATCCGTACTTTTCAATTACTCAGTCCCTGCCTGTCCAGCTACGCCCAGCGAACCACAGGACACCCAGGGTCCACTTCTCGGTTCCTAGATTTTCATATGCCCCCTAGAGGCACCTGCGAACCTCTGGGCATCACGCCTCCATGTTACCGACCAGCAGGGGGCACTGCTGCCATCTCGGCAGCCCAGACTGAATTTCCTCCTGGTGTTCATTTTTCGAGTCCCCGAGGCACTTCCGGCATTCGCGGAACTTTGGTGTAGCCGGATGCACAGCGCGGGGACGCAGGCGCGCGAGGCGGCAGGAGCTGCTTCCGGCCGTGTTGGTGGTGTGAATTGTGGTGTCGCGGCAAAGGGAAGATGGAGACAATTCTGGAGCAGCAGCGGCGATACCATGAGGAGAAAGAACGGCTCATGGACGTCATGGCCAAAGAGATGCTCACTAAGAAGTCCACGGTGAGTGGGGCCTGCTCAGGGCTCCATCAGAGGCCGGGCCCTGTCCTGAGAGCTGCCTTGGCCCCGACCCTCCCCGCGCCCCGCCTGCCGCCGGGAATGGCTCCGGGCTCCCGCCTGGTCACGTCCTCCCGGGGCCCAGCAGCCTGGAGGCCCCTCTGCTGCAGCCGCTAAGACCTGAGCGAGGAAGCTCCGCCCCGGTCGGGCGGCCTTTCCTACCCCAGAACTCACTCTAACGGCGTCTGTGTCACCGTTTGTCTTTCTTCAGCTCCGGGACCAGATCAACTCCGACCACCGCACCCGGGCCATGCAAGATGTGAGTGCCCGCTATCCGCTTCTCCTTGGATCGGGGTGGGCAGGGGAAGAGGGCGGGCGAGGTGCGGGGTCTCAGCGTGAGCCCTGGCCAAAGGTAACCGGTTGGCCAGTCGCGGGTTGTCTGCCTAGGCAGATGTCCATAGGGCTGCAGGACGTGAGGGTGCTGCGTCGACCTTTCCTCGTTTATCTGAGTGGGAAACTCATTCATTCTTCGTCACTCGGAAGGATGCCCTTTATAGCATGTCGTATCCCATGAATGTGCAAAGAGTAGATTATTAGGTGTCCATGACTCTGGTACAAAAGATACGATCTATCTCTTCTGAAAAAAAGGGGAGTATATTTGTGTTTTCCTCCCAGGAGGCTGTTTTTAAAGTATTTTTGGCTTCTAAACTGCCTTTGGCTCTTAAACTGCTTTTACCTGATAATAATGCAATTTCTTTTTTTTTTTTTTTTTTTTTTTTTTGTGGTGCTGGGGATTGAACCCAGGGCCTTGTGCTTGCAAGGCAAGTACTCTACCAACTGAGCTATATCCCCAGCCCTGCAATTTCTTATTTTAAAAAAACTAATAAAGGGCTGAGGCTGTAACCCAGTGGCAGAGCGCTTGTCTAGTATGTGCGAAACTCTGGGTTCGATCCTTAGCACCACATAAAAATAAACAAATGAAATAAAGGCATGCAGGCTTGTTATACTATCCTTTCTGCTTTCTTTTCCATTTAGAAAGTAGTGAAAGGCCTAACCATAGCTTCTGATTTTTAGGAGATAATTAAGTTACAGGACTCCAGACCCTTATATAAGTTCCCAAATCCAAAATAGAAGGAATGTTTTTTGGAGAGGTGGAGATAGTTCATTTGGTAATAACTTTAACCAGATCTCATTTGGCATTTAAACCTGGCCTGAATCAATGGGGGCCTTTTGTGGTCTTTATCCCATTTAGTAAATAATCCGTAAGTTTTATTGCAGATTTGTGTGTGTTGTGTGCGTGCATGCTCATCTTGGGCTTGAAGTACAGAACTATTAATATGTGCTCAGCTTCCACTAGGGATATTTCATAATATATGTACTTTTTTGGTGGGCACAGTGGCACACACTTATAATCCCAGCAACTCAGAAAGCTGAGGCAGGAGGATCCCAAGATCAAGATCAGACTTGGCAATTTAGGGAGACCCTAAGTAACTTAGTCTCAAAATAAAAAACTTGGGATGTAGCTCAATGGTAAAGTGTCCCTGAGTTCAGTAGTTCTGTTTCCAGTTTCTCTTTCTCACTGTCTCTTCTGCACACACACATACACACAAATATATGTATACTTCTTTTTTTTTTTTTTTTTTTTTTTTGACAGTGTGCCCAAACCCAGGGCCTTAACCATGTTAGGCAAGCCTTCTACCTCATCCCCAGCCCAGTATCTTTAATATTCTAAATTTGGAAACAAATCTAGTCCCAAAAGTTTTGGAGAAATGACTGTCACCTGTACCATCCTGAGTTAATATACTTTGGCTCCAAAGGAAGTTATATGATGTTTTACTTATGTATTCCTTATCCAAGCTTTTTGAATCATCTTGGACCACCATTTTGTCTTTGAGGATCTTAGGTGGGAATATCTGTTCAGTAAAAGGGGAATGAGTCTCTTACAGACAGAAGTTAGGCATCAGTCATTTTAAAGATTGGAGCTCTCTGCCACCCTTCAAGTCATATCTACCTGTTTTTATATACTAACTAGGAACTGAGCTGACTGCTAAAGGTACTAGACAGTACAGGAACTTTTAAGGCCTTATCCCATGAGGTTTTCCTAGGTTTGACCAAAGAGCCCTTGTTGGTTTTTTAGCTCTGTGGTTGTACAAATTGTTTCATTCTGATGGTTTTGCATTTGCCTTTCAGAGGTATATGGAGGTCAGTGGGAACCTGAGGGATTTGTATGATGATAAAGATGGGTAAGTAACAGTGATAGCTAGTCCAGGAGTTAATGCTTTTGAGGAGCCATGGTTAAAGGACTGATTTTGTGTACTCTTTGGATTTTTCTTGAAATTGCAGATTACGAAAGGAGGAGCTTAATGCTATTTCAGGACCCAATGAGTTTGCTGAATTCTATAACAGACTCAAGCAAATAAAGGAATTCCATCGGAAGCACCCAAATGAGGTATGATTTAAGAAAGTATTTTCTCCTGACCTACCCAAAGAGCATACTAAAGAAAAGATGTTAGGAAAATGAATGTTTTGTGAAAATGAATGTCTGCTCTGCTGTACTCTTAAGGTAATAGGGAGTAGGGATTATGATTCAGTTGTCTGAACCCACTAAGCATCTTACACTGCTGTCCAAAGGAACTGTGAGACTTGCTTTCAGGAAGAGTGGAGAAGAATTACAAAGATTTCATTGAACTTTCGTGCCTATAGAACTGGAAAGTTGTTTGTTCTCTTGATAGAACTAAAGAAGAAAGAGTAGATAATGGGTTTTTACACATGTAGATTTTTAGGTGGTGTTATATCTAGTTAAAAGTGTCCTGTGGGCAGTTTGAATTAGGTGACTAGGGCTCATGTAAGAGATGAAAGCTTTGATTTAGATTGGAGGAATCATCACATGGACTTGATGGTTGAAGCTATTAATCACAGCATTCTCGGAGAAAGAATATAAAAGGAGACTTTCAGAGCTTAGAGCACACATAGAATAAAGTAGTTAACAGAAAAGAGTTTGGGAGGACTTTCATCACAAAGATCAGATCAGAAAGGCAGTTATGGTGTCAGCTATTGTTGATTGGTTGCTGCTGGGATTGCTGTTTCCTTGAAGTAATGGGAGTAGAAATATGGAGTATGGAACATGCATTTGAAAGGCTGGCAGGAAATAGAAGAGGAAAAGCAGGAGAGTCAGAAGATAGGGAGATATAAGTGCTTGAAGGAACAGATGGAAAAAAAGACAAAGTATGATTTGCTAATCAGGGGAGAAGACATGAGTATCGTTCTGACATGTTAACCTTATTTCAACCACCATTTAAAGGTGATGAGGAATAAATGTTAAATAAATGATTGAGCCAGGCATGGTGGCGCATGCCTGTAATCCAAACTACTTGGGAGGCTGAGTCAGGAGGATCACGGGTTCAAAGCCAGCCTCAGCAACTTAGCGAGGCCCTAAGCAACTCAGTGAGACCCTGTCTCTGAATAAAATACAAAATAGGACTGGGGATGTGGCTCAGTGGCCGAGTGTCCCTGGGTTCAATCCCCAGTTCCAAAAATAAATAAATGATTGAAGGACGGGGCTGGGGTTGTGGCTCAGTGGTAGAGCACTTGCCTAGCACACATGAGGCACTGGGTTCAATCCTCGGCACCACATGAAAATAAATAAATAAATAAATAAAAGGTTTTTCAAAAAATGCTTTAAAAAAATGATTGAAGAATGCCGAAGATGTATTAAGTGGAAAAAGCAAGTCTACTTATGTAAAAAACAAAATCAAAATCTTTGTGTAGGAAGGAATGTGCTTACACAAATACATATATTTAAATATATAGAGCAGTGGTTTCAAGTTTTGTGGGGGGAGGGTACTGGAATTGAACCCAGGGCCTCATACATATGAGGTAAGCACCCCACCACCAAACTACATCCCTAGTGCTTTGTAATTTATTTTGAGGCAGGGTCTCAGGCTGACCTCAAATTTAGCATCCTCCCTCCTTAGATTACAGGCATGCTCCACTGCACTTTAATAACACTTTAGCAGGTTTTACTCAAATAGTACAAAAAAGGAAAAGAAGCTGGATACAGTAGAACAGCCTATAATCCTAGCTACTCAGCAGGCTGAAGCAGGAGGATTGCAAGTTTAAGATCAGCCTCAGCAACTTAGCAAAACCCTGTCTGAAAATAAAATTCTAAAGGGCTGGGGATATAGCTTAATGGTAGAGTACTTGCCTCATGTGTGTGAGGCCCTGGATTTAATCCCTGGTAAAAGGAAGGAGTGAGGAAGGGAGTGAGTTAGCTAAAGAACAGTTGTAGGATCCGTATGAAAAATCAAGAGCAAATGTCAGAAGTCCAGCTTTCTAGCCTGGAGGTGTAGCTCAGTGGTGAGAACACTTGCCTCATGTGCACAAGGCTTTGAGTTCAATCCCCAGCACCATTAAAAAAAAGAAATAGGTCCAACTTTCTATACTACTCTTTTCTGTGGCATTATAATTTTTACATTGATAAACCCACCTGAGCTTTTCTTTCTTCCCCCAGATCTGTGTGCCTATGTCAGTAGAATTTGAGGAGCTCCTCAAAGCTCGTGAGAATCCAAGTGAAGAGGCACAAAGTAAGTAAGGTTTAATGTTTTCCTTCGTCATTAACAGAAGTATAGGTTAATGGCAGAGCTCAGATTTGCCCACAGGACTTCAGAGAAACTGATAGCCAGGTTTTCATGCTCGTTTTCCTTTTATTGGTTTCTGGGCTAGATTGACATTCGAAATAGGCCTTGTGCAAAATTCATTTTATGCTATCCAAACTCAAATTCAACAGCTTAGAAATTCAACATAGGACATTTGGGTGAAGGCCTGCCTCATGGAACTTGGGACAGGCAGTTCATTTGAAAAAAAACAAGTCTAAGAGAGTGGTCTGTAAGTATGTGAATCATTGACATTTCTGATTCCTTCAGACCTGGTGGAGTTCACAGATGAAGAGGGATATGGGCGGTACCTTGATCTCCATGATTGTTACCTCAAGTACATTAACCTGAAGGCATCTGAGGTAAGACCCGGGAGAGGGGAGAGAAGTTCTGATTCTGGGGACTAAGTCAGGAGATTGGGCTGAAACTACTAGACATGAAGCAATTACAGAGCTTCTTCCTTGGGTTGTGTAACTATTGTATAAATCAAGAGGTGATAAACTTTCTTGGAATGAAACAGTATTTGAAACGAAAATCAGGTTTCTATAGTGAATACAATAAGCATATTTTATTAATATTGGTTTATTAATGCAGCAAGCATATTTTACTTTTGTAGAAATAATTTTTTTATTCTTGTGTCAGGTGAACACAATGCTGAGTGCCTGTGGGAGATAGAACATGATTTTTACCAGTATTTGACAAATGTTTCTTTTAGTTACTGTTCATTGACTTGATCTTTATTTTGTAGTGTTATTTATATGTCTGATATTCTTCTACATGGGTCAGTGGAACACTTACAGGGATTGAATGGTAGAAAAGAAAAGACTAAAGTGAACTAGGCCTCTTTACTTCATTAGCAAAAACACTCAGTTTTCACTTGTTTGTGTTTGTTGTTGTGCAGTGCTGGAAATCTAACCCAGGCCCTCAGCACATCAGGCAGTCGCTCTACCCCTGAGCTGTACCCCTCAGCCCCAAGAACACTCAATTTTGATCTCACTTATTTGAGGTTACATTGTAACTTAGTATAATTACTTAACTGATTCTTTTGGCCTTTCTTTCTTTTCAGAAGCTGGATTATATCACATACCTGTCCATCTTTGACCAGTTGTTTGACATTCCTAAAGAAAGGAAGAATGCAGAGTATAAGAGGTAGGCATTAATAGCTTCCAGGACTCTGCTAGATTTGACTAGAGGATAATGTGAAGATGTAAGGGAAGTTCCGAATTTTGTTGCCTAAAAGGTACACATGAATGACTTCCAGGTTTATTGGATGATGAAGAAAAGTGTTACAAATAATGTGGTTTTAAAGCATTTGGATACTATGGCTTTGGAAAAGGGTGTATCTATTGTCACATCTTTGATGTTATACTGGTACTGTTCTTGATTTTTTTCTAATTGTAGAAGGAAGTCTCCCATTTAGGGAACTTTGTTTTTGGAGTTTAATGGGAAAAATTGAACTTTCTCAGATTGTGGCTAAAATAAGGTGCCTGAGTCTGATTATTAAATGGAAACTTAGGTTTGTGTTAATAATGCCCATGATTAGTGATCCTGTACCCCTGATTTCTTCTCATTTCCTTTTACCTAAAATCTTTTGTGAATTAAATTAAGACCTTTGTACTGGTCATTATGTCTTGAGGATGAAAGAAGGTAGGAAAGAACAGAATTAAAGTCATGTTGCGAAAAGAATAAATTTATAAGCTTTATGAGGTTGTACCTCAGTGATAAAGTGCTTCCCTTGCATGTGTGAGGAACTGGGTTCGATCCTGAGCACCACATAAAAATAAATAAATAAAGGTATTGTGTCCATCTACAACTAAAAGTATATATATATTTAAATAATAATAACTGTGGGGGGTCTGGGGGTGTAGCTTGGTGGAAGAGCATTTACCTAGCATGCATGAGACCATGGATTCAGTCCCTAGTACCACTGAAAAAAAAAGTATTGGGCTAGATGTGGTGACACACACCTATATTCAGTGACCAGGAAGGCCAAGGTAGGAGGATTGCAAGTTTGAGGCCAGCCTCAGCAACTTAGCAAGAAACCCTGCCTCAAAATAAATAAAAGGGTCAGGTGTGGTGGCACACACCTGTAATCCCAGCAGCTCGGGAGGCTGATGCACAAGGATCTCCCATTCAAAGCCAGCTTCAGCAAAATCAAAGTGCTGAGCAACTCAGGGAGAACCTACCTCTAAATAAAATACAAAAAAAGGGTGCACCACCGCCTCCTTCTCCTCAGTGGCTGTTTACCCTGCTGCACTGAGGGAGTGGGAGTTTGACCTCCACTGCCCGAGCCCACCTTGGGAGCCGTGACTGATGATGAAGTGATATGGAAGTGTCTCCTCATTGATAGAGATGGTGCTGGAGATGATCAAAGAATTAATTTGCTAGTGAAAAGTTTAAGTGGTACAACTCTGAATCCCGAGAAGAGGGATATAGCCAGTACCAACGTATGCTGAGTACACTGTCTCAATGTGAACTTTCACAACTTTGCTGGTGTATGATGACATGAATCTCAGAGAAATGGAAAATTATGAAAAAATTTACAAATAAATAGAATGTAGCATTGCTGGAGCTCATGAAAAAATTGCTGAGTGCAGAAAGCAGATTCCTCAAGCAAAATCAGTACAAAAAAATCGCCAAGAATATGATGCTTTGGCAAAAGTGATCGAGAATCATCCAGACAGGCATGAGACACTAAAAGAATTAGGCTCTGGGAAAAGGATTAGAGCATCTTTCACATATTAAAGAAAGTGTTGAAGATAAGCCAGATTTGAGACAGAAACAGTTTCATGTTCTTAGTACCATCCACAATCTTCAGCAAACATTGGAAAATGACGAAAAGCTCTTAGAAGTAGAAGAAGCTCAAGAAACAAGCATGGAAGCAGATCCTAAGCCATAAGTAGGCAAATCACCATCCCCAAGAATATTGAAAGAGCTGTGTGATCTTAGTGTGTTTAGAATTTATTGCGCTCTTGATATATTTGAAGTTTGGTAGTGAATTGCTTTGCTTCTAAATATTAATGCACATCTCATATTTCTTCACAGAAGAGAAAATAGCTTTAGTATATATTTGTTTTTATTGAAATGCATTTTCATTCTTAAAAGGTAGGAAGCAACACCCAAAAATGTTTAATAAAATGTCTTCGAGATAAAAAAATAAATAAATAAAATAAAATACAAAATAGGACTAGGGATGTGTCTCAGTGATGGAGTGCCCCTGAGTTCAATCCCTGGTCCCCACCCCACCTCCCACCCCACCCCCACCAAAAAAAAAGTTAAATAAATAAATAAAAGGGACTGGGGATGTAAGCTCAGTGGTAAAGCACTCCTGGGTTCAATCCCCCCCACCCCCCCAAAAAGAAAGTTGAGTATTAGGCTAGTAATGTAGCTCAGTGGTAGTGCACTTGTCTAGCATATATGAGGCGCAGGGTTCAATCCCAGCACTGAAAAAAAAAAAGAGTAAAAATGAGTGTTATTTCAAAAACTACTATTATTAGAATATTAATTATAGTCTACAGGGTATAGCAGTATATGAAAGATAGAAACCCTATTTGCTTTCTCTGTATTGCATGTTTCTCTGTAGATACTTAGAGATGCTGCTGGAGTACCTTCAGGATTACACAGATAGAGTGAAACCCCTTCAAGATCAGAACGAACTTTTTGGGAAGATACAGACTGAGTTTGAGAAGAAATGGGATAATGGCACCTTTCCTGGATGGCCGGTGAGCTTCCTTGGTGTTGGAGGTGGGAGTGGAGGATGAGCCAGAGAATTGAGCTAATTGTCATATTGTAATCTTGAGCCTCCATTTCAGGGCACTGGGTGCCAGTCCCTCGGTATCAGCACTGCCCATGGGGTGTTCCCTACCTATTGCATAGTACATGAATAATTTATCAGAGACCATCTGCCTGGGCCCAGGATTTTCACTAACCACATCACTAACCACAACTGCTGTGTGGTTCTTGCTAACCAAAAACATATCAGATTTTGTGGTAGTAATCTATATATTTTCACTCCTGGAATAAGCTTGAGTTTTTCTGGAACTTTGAGGGAAAGACTGGTCATGTGCTTTTTTGCCTTGTTCCTATAGGAACTTGATCCTTATTAATCGATGTATATAAGAAGGAAGCCAACCAGCACTTGATAATTTTAATGGTTCCCTTGCCTTTGTCTTAAAAAACCTAAATCTGAATGAACATCATATTGTTATTCTTGCCAGAAAGAGACAAGCAGTGCCCTGACCCATGCTGGAGCCCATCTTGACCTCTCTGCATTCTCCTCCTGGGAGGTATGTTTTCTTAGCAGCAGTACTGGTCTCACCTGTCCATCTTACAAAGGGACCATTTACTCTTCTGTCTTTAATGCCATGGAACTGTAATGATATAAGACATCATTTTGTGGGAACAGTATCTATAAGAAATGTGAAAGATACAAAGGAAAAACTATCTGAGTACTCTGAAAACCCTAGAATGGTTCTACTATGTTAAGCTGTAGTAGAGGTAAGGAAATATGACCAGTTTGGTTAAGTCTGAATATGACTACAGAATCAGTCCTGTGAAGAGTTTGAACTTTCTGGTAGGAGATTGGGTAGGAATGTGCAGTCTAGCCCTACCTTCAGGAGCTCAGATCCATCAGCCTAGATTAATTGTTTCCCAGAGTGTATTCATGTAATGTAATTTGTTTCTTTTGTACAGGAGTTGGCCTCCCTGGGTCTGGACAGATTGAAATCTGCACTCTTAGCTTTAGGCCTGAAATGTGGGGGGTAAGAGACTGTTGTGTTTCGTTTTTTCCATCAAAGCTGTCCTATTTGTCGTATGCTTGTGTGATCCTGTAAGTGGCACTGATTACTTTGTTTTGTCGTCCCCACCTTGCAAAAACTTGTGTAGTAAAGTCACCCTGAAATTGTCTACACTTCCTATTCTCTTAGGACCCTAGAAGAGCGAGCCCAGAGGCTATTCAGCACCAAAGGAAAGTCCCTAGAATCTCTTGACACCTCTCTGTTTGCCAAAAATCCAAAATCAAAGGGCACTAAGCGGTGAGTAGCAGAGATTGGACCTTGCTGTGAACAAAATTTTCAAATTTTGTTCCTATGCAGAATTTTACCACAGTGGAGAATTTTTTTCATTTGTTTTGGTGCTGGGGATCGAACACAGGGGCACTTTATCACTAAGCTACATCCCCAGTCCTTTTTGTATTTTTTCCAATTCTCACAACAACCTTGAAAAGTCATTGTTATCCTAATTTTTTTCAGATGAGAACTCAGAAAAATTGTGGTATGTGGTAATTGTGCCTTGCAGTTATTAAGTAAGAGTTAGGATTTTTGACCCAGGTCTGCCTACTTGCAGAGCTTGTTCTTCTTTACCACATTTCCTTCATAGCTGATAATGATGGAAATTCAAATGGTCTTAGTAGGTCTTTCACCTTGTAGGTGAGTTCAAAAGGAAAGCCTCCATGCATTCTAAGAAATAATCTCAGGACTTCTAAGTCCTAAGATGAACAGAGCATTAGTTTTCATAGCTGTTTTCTTATATGCTTATAATTTTTAATGCAAATATAATACAAATATTCCCAGACTTAGGAAACAAAGCTTTGGGTGAAAGAAAGAACTGTTGAGTGATATAGCATGTTTCTTGTTCTTAGTGACACTGAACGGAACAAAGACATTGCTTTCCTTGAAGCCCAGATTTATGAATATGTGGAGATTCTCGGGGTGAGTACTCTGCTGAGGGCTGTGAGTGGGAGCAAGAGAGACAGGTACTCGGGTAGGGATTTTTTTTTCCCCAGGGTCATAAGAGGAAGGAGTAGGTAATAAACTAGTTTAGTACAAAATAGGATTCTTTTTTTTGTTTTGTTTTGTTTTTGTTTTTGTTTTTTGGAACCGGGGATTGAACTTAGGGGCACTCTGCCACTGATCCATATCCCTAGCCCTATTTTGTATTTTATTTAGAGACAGGATCTCACTGAGTTGCTTAGTGCCTTGCTTATGCTGAGGCTGGCTTTGAACTCCCGATCCTCCTGCCTCAGCCTCCCGAGCTGCTGGGATTACAGGTGTGCGCCACCACACCCGGCTACAAAATAGGCTGCTTTTGGTGTCCTTGGATCTTCTCTGGTTCCTGTTTCTGTTGTTAGGTGATATTCCCATTAGCTGCCCAATTCCTGTAAGACCAGGTATAGGGAATAGACTTCCCTGCCAAGGTAGTATCCAGAATGGTGCAGACTCTTTGCCTGAACTTCAGCATGTGCCGAGGGGTGGCCCAAGAAGCAGATCCTGGGAAGAGAAAAGCCACTCACTGCAGCTTTTTGGGTGTAAAGTATTGTGGAAAGGCATTTCTTAGATGTCAAGAAGATTCTGAGAAATTTGTTTAGGGTAGGTTGGTGTAGCACAAAGCTAGCTGTAAACATGCTTGAATGTTCTCTCAAGTGTTGAAAGATGGCTGAATGGGTGAAAGGCCTGTCTTAAGAGAAAGGAGGGAAGGAACAAGAGGAAAATCTCTTTTCCTTTCTGAGAGGAAAAGATGGAAGAAACTGCAGTACTCATTCAGAGAAGATACACTGTCTCCCAGAGCCCTCGAGAACATCAGCCTTCTGGCATGTCTGCTGTGTGCAGTTCCCAGCTGCTCTTGGAACCTTTCCCTTTGCAGGCACTCTGAGAACTGACCCAGAGAACTTGTTTACATATCTTTTGTCAGTTGCCATGGACATATTCATCCTGTCCATGTCTGAGGACCCTGCCATTTGTTAGCTGTGAAACTAGTCACCTGTTGGTTCTCTTATGATTGCTTTCAGTGAAAGGGTAGCCAGATATTAAACTTGATCAGCAGACCAAGTTGCCTGTCCTCTGAAAGTGGCTGGGTAGCATGGACTGTTGACTTGATACCCACTACTTTCTCTCTTCTTTTTTTTTTTTTTTTTTTTTTTTTTTACCGGGGTTTAAATCAGGGGCCCTTTGCTATTTAGCTTTATCCCCAGCCCTATTTTGTATTTTTATTTAGAGACAGGGTCTCACTGAGTTGCTTAGGTCCTTGCTAAGTTGCTGAGGCTGGCTTTGAACTCGCGATCCTCCTGACTCAGCCTCCCAAGTCGCTTGGATTACAGGTGTGCGCCACCACACATGGCACTACTTTCTTCCTTCTCTGAGAGCATTTTGCTTTCCCTGCCAGGAGGTGGCACCTCTCTTTGGAACCCCAACCCAGTGGTTTCCAGAAGTTGCTCTCATGCACCAATAAGATTTTTGACATTACTTCACCATTTATTGATGTCTGTTGATTTCCAGGCATTATTCTAAATTTGGGAGTACAGTAGTGAATATTCTCATGGCCTTTTGCCTTAAAATCCTACATTGTTGTCAAGGGAGACAAATAATTGCATTGTAATGTGAACATGACATAATACACTGAGATTCAGTTTTCTAAGCAGAAAGAGAAAAAATGTTTCAAGTTAGAGGCAACAGCAAGGACAAAGGTACAATATTATGAAAGGAAATTGCATCTTCCCAAAATAAGCAGTCCATTGGTCTGGAGTGTTCTTTGTGAGGGAAAGAGTGGTCAGAGAAAATTTTGGAGAGTTATGATGGAAATTTGGACTTTATCTAAATTGTCCTGACGACTATAGGAAAGTAGTAAAAGTTCTTCAAGGGCTGGGGATGTAGCACAGTGGTAGAGTGCTTGCCTGGCATATGTGAGACTCTGGGTTCAATCTCTAATACCCACAAAAAGAAAAGAAAAGGGAAAAAATCAAGCAGGAAGATGCACCATTGTGTTTGGTTTTATGAGCAGATAAGTATGGCAGCAAAATGGAACTGGTTTGGAATGGGGACACACTCAGTGAGTTAGAAGTTGGTCACCTTGATTAGGGCAGTAAGAGCAGGAAGGAAAAGGAAGGACTGGTTCAGGAAATATTTCAGGAGGGCCTGCTGAAAAGGAGTTCTGGTAAGAAGGCAGGACTTTGCCTTATTCTACAACAAAGAACCTAACCCTTGGAAGTGAGGAGTCAGCAGGATCATAGGAAAATAGGAGATTTCCCTTCTTTTACTGCACCACCTTGTCCTGACTTTCCTTTTTCATTTGTGGCCTTCCTTAGGAACAGCGACAGCTCACTCATGAAAATGTACAGCGCAAGCAAGCCAGGACAGGAGAAGAGCGAGAAGAGGAGGAGGAAGAGCAGATTAGTGAGAGTGAAAGTGAAGATGAAGAGAATGAGATCATCTACAACCCCAAAAACTTACCCTTGGGCTGGGATGGCAAAGTCAGTCCCACACTACCACTTTCTCCCCCCTCCCCCACCTTGAAGCAGATGCAAACCTTAGTAAACTAAAGCTTTTCCTCATTTGGTTTCTTTTAGCCCATTCCCTACTGGCTCTATAAGCTTCATGGCCTAAATATCAACTACAACTGTGAGATTTGTGGAAACTACACCTACCGAGGGCCTAAGGCCTTCCAACGGCACTTTGCTGTAAGGAATTCAGAACCATATTTCTGGGAATAAAGCAGTAACATGAGACCTTTAGAGAAGGACAGAAGCAACCTGTGAGGGACCACTAGTGTCTAGAGCTGAAGGGAAACAGAATCCTTGGCTTTTGGCCCTCACCACCAATGCTGGCCTTGAGAACCTGAGACGGTTTCTGGAGGCATTCTACCACTCAGCTATTGGACCTCCTTTTGGTTTCCTCTTGCTATTCTTGTGTTTCTTTCTTTCCGCCAGCATCTTAGATCATTTCTGACTCTAGGTTATTACTCTACTCTCCATTTAAGTGGGCCTTTGTCTCTTTAAAAAAAAGAAGAGAAAGAAACTTAGGTGCTGACTTTTATCAAGCAGTTCTTGAGACAAGGCACTATCTCAGTGGTACTGTAGAAAATGGACTCACCCTTGTTTCATTTCTGCCTTCAGTTCTTAGTACTTGAAAGGAAATTTTACATATGCCAGACCAAGGATGGTGAATTTGTATGAACTCCCTTAGACCCATGCTGCTAATTGATCCTGGGATCCTTTCTTGTTAGTCCCTTGCTCTGAATCTTTCACAGTACCACCTCAAATTATTGGGTTAGGCTTCCAGAATGAAGCCCATGTTGTGTGCCATCCAAGAGCCAAAATTGTCATTATTTCAGTGTCTCTCCCTACTCTTTCACATCCTCTCTTTATCTAATAAACTTTCTTCTTTACTTACAAAGATGATGCCAACCTGCCATCATATCCCTTATGCTGGTGATGGATGTTGTTAGGGCTGTCAGCTGCTCAGCATAATAGGCAGCAGGTTAGAGTTGTGTTTTTCTGTGGTCTTGACCCAGAGATTTTATCTGTAAGACTATTATTGAATCTAGAATCTAGGTTTTATCAACCCAAAGTGCAGTGCTGCTTTGAAACATCAACCTATTGTCAGTGATAGCCAGCTAATTACAAATATAAACCACAAAAAGAATGCTGCCTTTAGTTGGAGTCTTATACAAAGATTTAGGTTAGGGTTTATGAATAAAATAGAGCTAGTGCTCTGCTTCAGCTGTTCCCATTTCACATTGTTATTTTGCTTCTCTGTTCCAGGAATGGCGTCATGCCCATGGCATGAGGTGTTTGGGCATTCCAAACACTGCCCACTTTGCTAATGTGACACAGATTGAAGATGCTGTCTCCTGTAAGTACGCTTGTTGACTGCTCTCTAGGCCAGACCAAATGGCACTCCTCTTAAAACTCACTGTCCCAGTACCCGGTGTTTCTAGGTCCAGGGGAAGTAGGCTGTGGATATATAAAAGCTAGAGCAGTCACATAATTACTGCATTTTTGAAGGGAATGAGTTAGCAGTACTGATCATTTTCCCCTTGAGAAGAGCCTGATGCTGAGTTGTAACAAGGCTTTTAATTAACCTGAGTCTCTGAACTCCCCTGTATGCAAGATTTTGGGCAAATGATTGTTTGTTTGTTTTTCTGAATTAATTTAAGAACCACTGATATAAACAGGAAAAAAGAAGTAGAAATACCTCATGGAGAAGGAGCAAAGTGGAGTGCATGTCAGGAAATGTGCTGCCAAAGCACCCAAGGACCTCAGTCCAAGGCTTCCTACCTTCCTGGCAGTGATAGTTTTCTACCATTAGCATCTTCCTGGCAGACTCTTTTTCTTTCTGGTTCATTGCTTTTCTGTCAGGTTTCACTTGAGGCTAATTAGACTGAGAAGAAAAGGACTTTACCCCTCACTGTTACATTACAGATGCCCGCTCCCTGCGGCACTTAGCACCCTGTTCAGCTGCTTGCCCAGGCAGCTTCCCTGGCTCCCATCTTGGTTGTCAGATGCTCCATGGCCACCCCAAATAGAAGTGACCTTCTGACGAGCTTCTTGATCCTGATTTAACCTGTGGATGCTGGGGGCTCTTCACTACATTTTTTGTGTGCAGTTAGCTTTGGGGATTCCTCTTCCTGCTTTCATGTCTTTTCTTACTAATTTTCCAGTTAGGAACAAAAGTATTTCAGGGCTGGGATTGTGGCTCAGTGGTAGAGCGCTTGCCTTGCACATGTGAGGCATTAGGTTCAATCCTCAGCACCACATAAAAATAAGTAAATAAAAGTATTATGTCCACTTAAAACTAAAAGTTTAAAAAAAAAATGAACCAACATATGAAGGAAGGAAGAATGAAATTTTTTTTAAAAAAGTGTCTCCAGTAAGATTTACAATATGTCTTATTGCCAGATTACCCAATTAGCTTCTTTACTTTCTCACTTTTGTCCTTTACTTTATTGGGAGAAAATTTAAATAGTAGTAAAATTTCATAGAATGAATCAACTCCACATTTTGAATGCATTCTCTTTGTATTTTTTAGCTCTGCAGCACTGATAAATCTCAGCTCATTGTTTAGGTATTTCTTATGTCCTACAATTTGCCTCAGTTGATTTGTTTATTTGCACCGTTAGGTTTACAGTATGCCAGCTGCAGAAACAAAGGTGATACATTTTTACATTCAAATTTGCATTTGATTTTTTATCTTAATACAATAAACTAAATGCAAGATTAAAAGCAGAAAAGGTGTTACCCTCCTAGCACTCCCAATACGGCAGCTGAAGAATTTATTTAATAGCTGCAAAGCCAGCTTGAGATAGGAGAAAGATAATAATTTCAAGAGCAGACACAGAGATGAACCTATCTCTTAGATGTTACTCCAGATAATATACTGAGATCATAATTGTGCTGAAGTGTTAAGAATGACACAAGAAAAGTACTGTATTAATCAACAACAGACCTCAGGTCATCTGTAACAAATACTTAAGTTTTGTCTAGCTTGCTAGTGTGTATTCCTATTTAAAAAAAAAAAATGTAGATGTTTGGGTATTTGATATTTTCATTTGAGAAGTTAGTTAACCATTTTCAAAACCTCAAAATCCATTATTCATTAAGTCAGCATTTCTCATGAGAATAAGATTAGATCAAGCCAGGCACGGTGGCACACGCCTGTAATCCCAGCACTTGGGAGGCTGAGGCAGGAGGATCGCGAGTTCAAAGCCAGCCTCAGCAACTTAGCGAGGCCCTAAGCAACTCAGTGAGACCCTGTCTCGAAATAAAATACAAAATAGGGCTGGGGATGTGGCTTAGTGGTTGAGTGCCCCTGGGTTCAATCCCCAGTACCAAAAAAAAAAAAAAAAAAAAAGATTAGATCAAGCCCTTGTAAGCTAGGAATCATATGACTAACTGAATATTCAAAAAAGTTAGATCCTATGTTGAATACGAAATCCAAGGCTCAATACTACTACTAAGATGCATCTTATTTATTACTTATAGGAAGGAATGTTGAGTTTATAGTCTCATATATGTATCCTCCTCCCCCACAAAGGTGGTATTTTTATTTTTTTCCATGTACTTATTTTTCTCCATGGGTAGTTATCCCAAGCTTTACCTCAAGTCTTAATGTTAAGTAGAAGCAGGTTGTCCTTATCTGGATGCTGTATTTAAAGAGAATGATGCTCATGCATCTATATTAATTTTAACATTGGCTAATGATTTTAATATCACATTCCAAAAAAAAGAAAAGATGATATTATTTCCCGCCCCCCAGACTAGGCTTAGAACCCAGGAGTGCTTTACCATTAATTGACAAGCCCAGCCCTTTTTAAATTTTTTTATTTTGAGACAGGATCTTGCTAAATTGCTGAGGCTAGCCTCGGACTTGGGGTCCTTCTTCCTCAGCTTCCTGAGTTGGCGGAATAAAAGGCACGTACCACTGTGTCTGGCTTGTATTTTTCTTTTTTTTTTCGGTACCAGGGATTGGACCTAGAAGTGCTTAACCACTGAGACACATCCCCAGCCCTTTTTTGTATTTTATTTAGAGATAAGGACTTGCTTAGTTGCTAAGGGCCACACTAAGTTGCCGAGGCTGACTTTGAACTTGTGATCCTCCTGCCTCAACCTCCCGAGCCTCTGGGATTACAGGCATGTGCCACCATGCTCAGCTTGTACTAACTTTTAAAATAGGTGTAGCTAAAGACAGTCAAGTATTTCTCAGAAGTTGTTAAAATAATTATAACATTTTACCACTTTTTCCTTTTCTCAGGCATTGAATATAATAGCATTCCTCAATTGTTTCATACTAGGCAATAGATATTAATTTAAAGAACTGATTTACTTTTTAGGATTCTGTCTAGAAGCTTTGTATTTATATCCATAAATAAGATGAACTCTTGTTTTCTTTTGAGACATTGTCAAGTTTAGTGATCAAAATCACATTTATGACAAAATGGATTAGATTAGTGCTGTATTCTTTTCTGTTGCTTGAAACTTGCTATTTTACAGAGATTACTCCTTCATACAAAGGGACTGCTCTAAGAAGAGCATGAGTTAATAACTAGAATAATTTCTTATGACAGTAGAGAACCATGTGTTTCACTTCTGTTCTGAGTTTTACTTCCTTTTTCCTATTAATGCTTTCTGTAATCTTGTTTATTCCTTTCTTAAATCTTTAATCAAGAACTTTATTCTCTTTATTTTTTCTGATATAAGCATTTACTAGAAGTCATTCTATAAGAACTTCATTGGAAATAGCAGGTTTTGATGTGTTGTACTCAGAGCTTTATTTATTAAAGATGTTTTTTCTGAGCTTGTTTCCTTGCTTGCTTGCTCATTTCTTGGTACTGAGGATGGACCCCAGGGCACTATGACTGAACTGTATTTCCATACTTTTTTACTTCATTTTGAAATATGGTCTTACTGAAAGTTGCCAAGGATGCCTCAGCCTCCTAAGTTGCTGCATTTTACAGGCATGTGCCACTGTGGCCAACTTTTTTCTAGTTTTAAAAAGTAATTAAGGAGGAGTCAGGGAAAGTATATAGAAGTTCAGTGGGTTAGACAAAGGGAAATAAAGGGAAGGGAAGAGGAACAGGAATAGGAAAGACAGTGGAATGAATCTGACATAACTTTCCTGTGTCATGTGAACACAATACAGTGAATATCAACCTCCTGGGATCCTCATTAGAATAAGACATGCTCCATATTTATGTAAATATGTTGTAATAAACTTCACTATCGTATATAACTAAAAAGAACAAATAAAAAATTTTTTTAAAAAAGTAAGCAGGCTGCAGTGGTTCACACCTAATTAATTGTAATCCCAGGGTCTCAGGAGGCTGAAGCAGGGGGATCGCGAGTTCACAGCCAGCCTCAGCAATTTAACAAGGGCCTAAGCAGTTTAGCAAGATCCTGTCTCTAATAAAATATAAAAAGTATTGGGGGGCTGGGGATATAGCTCAGTTGTAGAGTGCTTGCCTCGCAAGCGTAAGGCCGTGGGTTCGATCCCCAGCACCACAAAAAAAAAAAAAAGTTTTGGGGATATGGCTTAGTGTTTAAGCACCCCTAGGTACAATCTCCAGTACAAAACAAAGTAATTGAGGCTGGATAAGGTAGCACACACCTATAATCCTAGCTACTCAGGAGGCTGAGGCAGGAAAATATCAAGTTTGAGCCCAGACTGGGCAACTTGACAAGATCTGGAGCTAGAGATGTAGCTAAGTGTAGCACACCCTGGGTTTCATCCCCAGTACCATACCAACAAAAAAGAAAGAAAGAAGAATTATTTTAAAGAGTACTTGAAATTCTGTGTGAATACTTTGAACTCTTATTTTATTTATATTGATTTTTCCTTGGCCCTTGCTGTAAGATATAGAATTTCTGTCTTCAGGATGTGGGTTTTTTGTTTTTCTTTTGTTTTGTGGTGCTGGGATGGAACCCAGGCCCTTGCGCCTGTTAACCAAGGCTGTACCACTGAGCTACACCCCAAGTCCAGGACATTCGGTAATTTTGTGTCCAAGTATAGAATCAGTGATTTGTTGAAAGATCTATGTTCCCCTGAAAAAAAGTACTTCTTTCCACATGTGGATTGGTTTGCTCCTCCTGCAGTGTTCAAGTGTTTAGTTTTATACTTCATAATCTATTCATATTTAATTCTGATAGGTTCATATTATAATTAAATTTTGTCTCTTGCATTTCTGCCAGTTTTGCTTATAATTTATTGTGTTGTTTAAGCCACATACATTCAATATTATATTATAACTTTATCAGTCACTCCCATTGTCTTTCATTGCCTTCACTCAATCACAATGTTCCTTAGGTTCTCTTATACTCAGACCTTTTCCCCAACCCTCAAAAGTTTGGTAACACCAGGTGGTAGTGGCACATGCCTGTAATCCCAGCTACTTGGGATGCTGAGGCAGGAAGATGGTAAGTTCAAGGCCAGCCAGACAACTTGACAGGACCATGTCTCTAAAGACTAATAAATTAATAAAATTTGGCAGTAAGCATTGGCTGTTTTTAACCCAATCACTTTGGTTTTATAGAGGCCTTAACCTTTTTATACTAAGTGTATTAATTGCTCCATTTGTATTTTATAATTGCTCTATTGTATCTTTTCCTTTCCCGGGAAGAATATTTTGGCTTGTTAGGTTTGTTTATACTTCTTATTCACATAGATTATATAGTAGACCTGAAACTATTTATTTTGCACAGGTATTTTAATATATTTTATTTGGTTGAATTATGCATACAAGGTGATTATATCTTGATCATCTGAGGCACTGTAAATCCTATACTTTTTTATTCCCATAATGATTCAGTAGATTTTATTTTGTCTGTTTTTTGGTACCAGGGATTGAACTCAGGGCACTCAACCACCAAGCCAAATCTCCAGCCCTTTTTTATATTTTATTAGAGACAAGGTCTTGCTGAGTTATTTAAGGCCTTACTAAGTTGCTGAGGTTGGGTTTGAGCTCGCAATCCTCCTGCCTCAACCTCCAGAGTCACTAGGATTACAGGTGTGAGCCACCACACCCTGCTTTTTTTTTTTGTCTTTAATCAATATGCTTATCATCTTGTTCATAAAAAATTGTTTTTTCTTTTTATTTCCCATCATCTCTTTTCATGACTGTTTACCCTCGGATTTGGTTGATGGATTCTG
This sequence comes from Glaucomys volans, assembly GCA_020662805.1. Classification (NCBI taxonomy): domain Eukaryota; kingdom Metazoa; phylum Chordata; class Mammalia; order Rodentia; family Sciuridae; genus Glaucomys; species Glaucomys volans. The sequence continues at coordinate 531,944 of JAJEJO010000932.1, read as the reverse complement.
TCAGGTTCTCTGCTTTGACATGTTCTGCTTCAAGGTTGAAGTTGGATCAAAATCACATTTCTGATAGTTTCATGTGGTTAAGAATGCAGGGCTGAGGTTGTGGCTCAGTGGTAGAGCACTTGCCTGGCACATGTGAGGCACCGGGTTTGGTCCTCCACACCACATAAAAATAAATAAATAAAATAAAGATTCTGTCCATCTACAATTGAAAAAAAAAAGAGAGAGAAGCAGTCTGTTGGGATTCAGGTCATCACTGCATCACTTACTAACTATAAGACCCTGGGCAAGTTACTTCCTTAGTTCCTCAATTTCCTCATGTATAAAGAGGAGGGTGGTAATATTATATCTACTTCATAAAGTTGCCTTGAAGTTTAAATGACCTCATTTAAAAGCACAGGTTAATGTTATAACCACACCATAACATAGTATGTATCTAGTGATTAAATGTAAGCTGTCATCCTCGTCCTCATTTCTAGACCCTTCAGTGTTTGAGGAGTAAGATCCAAAGTCACTCATATTTTTATTAAGTTTAATATTATTAGTTACCATTTATCAAGTGCCTGCTGTGTGGCAGGTAAATAAGAGCTATTGTATATTTTGTCTAAAGAACAACCAATGAAGTATTGGGTCACCCACATTTTCAAAAAAACCTACAGTCCAGAGAAATTAGGTAACTTTTCCAAGGTCCAATAGATGTACATGGAAAAAGCCAGGCATGAAACCCATGATTGTCCTAAAACAGTCTTCTCTTCTTCCTCCATACCATACTGCTTTCTTTTGTTATTTTTGTTTTTTTCACTGTGCTCATGAAAAGCAAGGCAAGTGCTCCAAACCACATTCCCTTCTTACTTATAATGGTAGCATAGGTCGTTTACATTTATTTACTGAAATCCATGGATTTTATCCAAAAAAGTAATTTCTTCACTAAAATCATGATATCCATATCTATCTGTGGCTTTTTTATTGTCCAATATCCCATCAAAAACAGGAAATTTAGTTATTTTGCTTGACTTATTCTTGCTGAGGCTGGCTTTGAACTCGCGATCCTCCTGCCTCAGCCTCCCGAGTTGCTGGGATTACAGGCGTGCGCCACCACGCCCGGTTTGACTTATTCTTTTTTTTTTTGGGAACCAGGGATTGAGCTCAGGGACACATGGCCACTGAGCCACATCCCCAGCCCTATTTTGTATTTTATTTAGAGACAGGGTCTCACTGAGTTGCTTAGGGCCTCACTAAGTTGCTGAGGCTGGCTTTGAACTCGTGATCCTCCTGACTCAGCCTCCCAAGTCGCTTGGATTACAGGCGTGCGCCACCACGCCCGGCTTGACTTATTCTTAACCCACGCTGGCACCCAATGATGATCACATTTTTCTAATAACTTCCAGATTTATGTGAAGAGATACATATTCACTACTGTTCTACACTTTTCCTCCATCATTTTTGGGTTTTTTTGTTGTTTTGTTTTTGTTTTTGTTTGGTACCCAGGATTGAACCCAGGGTGCTAAAGCACCAAGCCATATCCCCAGCCTGTTGTTTATATTTTATTTAGAGACAGAGTCTTGCTAAGTTGCTGACGCTGGGTTTTGAACTTGAGATCCTCTTGCCTCAGTCTTCCAAGTTTCTGGGATTACAGGCATGCACCAGTGTGCCCAGTTAAGGATGTAATCTATTCTTGAATTGTCAGAATTTTTATTTTAATGTCTCTGTTTTCTGTTGAATATTTTACCTTTCAGACTCTGGCTACCATATTTTTGCTTTTTTTCTTTTCTCTCTTATTGGTGTGTTATAGTTGTATATAATGGTGGAATTCATTGTTACATATTTGTATATACACACCATAAAGCAATATAATTTGGCCAATGTATTTCTCTTTTTCTCTGAATTTGAAATATATGTACCAGACTTTAAATAAACATATTTGACAGTATCAAATATTTTTATCTTCTCCAAACTTTAAGGCAGATTGATTTCTTCTATAATTCCCAGAGGTTCTTCCAACTGTATACCCAGTGGAATGACCAGTAAGTCCTAATTGCTGCTTACTTCTCATTTTGCAGTATGGGCCAAGCTGAAACTGCAGAAGGCTTCAGAAAGATGGCAGCCTGACACTGAGGTAGGTGCTTATGTGGACAGCCTTGGGGATCGCATCAGGTAGCAGAGTTCACACACCATGTAGAAGAGATGTGAACGGTGGTCCTTGGTTTACTTTAGTAGCAAGTATAATGTGATGATGTCTATTAACTGATTCCTGAAGTATAACCCTAACTTAGTTGTGATATCTTTTACACTTTAAATCTATAGACAGATTGTGTTCTTCCTTCGAAATCTTGAAGAGGCAAGCAGGTGTACTCCATCTCTCATCCTGCTGTGGGAATTCATAAACTAAGGAGTCTATGTCATAATTACGTCTCCTTTGAAAAAAAACATTCCACAAGAGATGAGCCTCTCACAGGGGTGGGGAGATGTCCTTTTGATCTGCAGGTCATCATCCAAACAATGGGTTTCAGTGATGGGAAATGACATGTGTGTGAAGTATGGTAGTGAGTGACCTCAGGTTTCACTGGGACTAGCTATAGCTTCCCTTACTTTAAGGTCAGGGGTTTTCAGTGTTTCTTTTTTAATTGCGGGCAAGACGGACACAAATCTTTCCAGCTGTAATGTAGAACTCCAGTATATGAAGCAGAATTGTTCTGAAAATGGGGAAACTTGGCCTTCTTGGCCTCCCTGTCATCCTCTGCTGTAGTTCTGGGGCTCTTGGGAACCATTTGACAAATTTGTCTTAGGTCATCCTTTCTCAACCAGAGTTTCTTATTTTAAATAAAGAAAGTGGTTTGAATAATCTCTTAATTCAGATACCCTAAGGATGTGTTATGCCTGGTACCATTCTCGATATCTAGAAGAGAATTTAATTCTCTTATGGAATCCCAGTTGAGAAAGACTGTCTTAGATGAATGCCAGAGTACTAGGTGCTATGGTGCATGCTTGTATTCCCACCAACTCAGGAGGTTGAGGCGGAAGGATCAGAAGTCCAAGGCCAGCCTGGGCAACTTAGTGAGACTGTCTCAAAGTTTAAAAAGGGCTGGCAACGTTACTCGGTGGTAGAGCATCCAGGGGTTCATTACCTAGTAAAAAAAAAAAAATAACAGTGTATGCCATGGACTTGGGTCAGGTGAGCTCAGATACCCAGAGATTGTTCCCAGATGTTTCTTATGGGTAGTTTAGCTAACAAGGTATACCTCTTCCTTTTTAGGAAGAATATGAAGACTCCAGTGGGAATGTTGTGAATAAGAAGACCTATGAGGATCTGAAAAGACAAGGACTGCTCTAGAGTGCAGGATGTAGCTCAGCCTTTGGGCTTGCCCAGGCTTCCCTGAGATCTGCTTTTTCTATTTCTCTCAACCAAATGTTCTTAAAGACTCTGCTACAGTCTTATGGTCTAGCATGCATCTTGTAGAAACAAGGCATGCTGGCAGATTACAGGGTTGAGATGTTTTATCTATGTTTTATATTAAAAAAAGATCCTGTGGGAAAATAAAACTAATCCCTTATTCTGAATGTGTCCTTTTCTGAGACCCAAGATTATGGGCTAATGCAATACTTTAGTTACTAATGCCTTCCTACGTCTTTCTCACTAACTTTAGTAGCCGCTAAGATTTAATGAGCACCTGTTAATGCCACATGTGTTAGATGATTCTGGTCTAACCTCTCTCCTCATCCCCACCCCCTTTGCTATCACTTCCCCAAAGGAGCATCACCCAAGGGTGTGCCCTGCCCTTTGTTGAATCAGTCATCAGTGCTCACACTCAGGAAGGATAGGGAGGGTGGGCCAGGACTGCTCTTAAGGACTAAGTGTGGGGCTTGGAATTTAACTCAGCACTTGCCTGTTGTGTACAAGGTCCTGGGTTCCATCCCCACCACTATTGGACAAAAAAAAAAGTACTATGCATAGCCCCAAGCCTTGCCTCTTTTATTTAGATCAGGTTCAAAATGAGGTCTCTGGTGATCCTGTCTGCCTATTTCTTCTACAGGATCCCTGTTTGACCGCAAGAAGTGGCTAATGTCCTTGTGCTCTCCAAGCCCAGACCTTCTAGATCTTGGAGTTGAGCAGCTGCCTCAGCATCTGAATCTGGTATCAAATGGAAAGAACTGGGGAAGCCTGGGAAGCACTGGTCTGCCCATAAGCACAGTTCTCCAAAGGCTAGGGCCTGCTGCTTAACAGGATAACAACAGCCCCTTCACCCCTCAGCACTTAGACCTTCTGTTTGTTTTTCATATATCTTCTTTTAGAAATCCCAACTCCACGAATGTTCATCTTTCTCCCACCTAGGTCTGCTGTAGTCATCCATGGCAGTAAGGTTTCACCCCCTGACCCTACAGCACTTCACTCTGGACTGGTATTTTCCTTCTTGGTTCAATATGTCTCTTGGGCAACCCCTCACATGTTGGTTTGTGCTTTGGCTTCTCCAATTGCTTAAAACCCCAGTGGACAATCTCCCTAGGGCCTGAACTTATGAATCAGAGTGAGTGGATAATCAGACTTAATTGAGCTAACTACAAACTGATTACTGAAAAACAGCCCAGGATGCAAGGGGACATTGCCTTTGGGAAGAGAGTTAAAGCTTTGGAAATGGAGCTCCAGGGAGAAGACATGGTTCCAGCCTTCCTGTTGGAACAGTAGCTGCATCAAGCGTTCCTGAGAGCGTACCTACTGCTTTCTAGTTATCACATTTCCCAGAGCCCCCTCAGGAGTGGGTACCTGGGACCCCAGAGTTAATGGATGCCCCTTTATGGTGTGGATGGGAGGTGGAATGAAGTCTGAGGGGTCCTGCCATTGCCCTGTCCAGGTAACTGCAGTCGTCCTCTGCATTATGTACCAGAACAGCCCTGGAAGGAACCTGGGCTTACCTGTTGCCACAAACCTGTTCATTGTTACATTCATGCATTCAGATTTTTTGCTGCCTTGTATGTGCAAGGCACAATTAGATTTGCAAACTTTGAAAATTAGGTGGAGGTGAGATGGTGGGAGCAGAAGCCAGAGTAAGGAGACTCAGTTGCAGTGAAGAGCCATGTGGCCAACACCATCAGGCACTGAAGGGGTACACAGCTGTGGGCTGAGGTGCAGACAAGAACATCAGGCCCCCTCAGTGACCTCTTGGAAGTCCACTTCATGGCATCTGCTGTGGGAGAACAGAACTTCACTGAACACCCTGACAAGGCTGGGGAAGGAGGAGAGGGTTGCTTTCCTTGGTTTGGACCAGTAGTTCTTAATATTTAGAATTATGGGTTTCTTTGGAGATACAAGAATAATGGAACTTTCTTACTAGAAAAAATACACATGTACATTTTTGCATTTATGCATTTATAAATTCCCAGATGCCCATCCTTGGTTCCTAAGTCTAAAGCATCTCACCTTTACCAAACTGGATGAAACTCAGTGACAGAGCACTTGGCTAAATGTACAGTGCCCTGGGTTCAATCCCCAGAACCACAAAAAGAATCTTGCCTTTGAATGTGGAGTATGAATCTGTCTGGATACTCACTACTGAGAAAAGCTCATTTAGCCAGCTTTTCAAGAAGGTCAGCTGCTAGTTGAGGAGGAACTGCAGGAAGTGTTTGGGAATTATTGCTAGGAGTCACCACCTCTGCTGAACCCATCGCTGATCCTGGCATGAGCTTCCCAACAGCAGGAGTCACAGTACCCCCAGCTCTGAGAGGAAGTGAATAGGTGTGTCAACCAGTTATCCCTTTCCTCTTGCCTTCTGGTCACTTCCTTGGGATCAGTGGTGTTTAAAGACGCTGCAGAGGGAGCACCCTAAATGTAACTAATATGTAATGTGTTGGGGAACTGAGGGAAACAAATTTTGAGATTTTTCTCCTCCCTCTACTTTTTTTTTTAATCCTTGGGATGACAGTTCTCTCTCCCTTTATGCTTCAAGTCCTGCCATCAGCCTCTTGCCATTCCATATGAGTTCTGGGAGATCTCTTCTAAAAGCCCCTCCACCTGCCAAGTTTCTGATCCAGTCAAACAAGACACTTTTCCAATCGTTTGAAGGTTCTTCAAAAGACTGGGAATGGAAACACAATATGACCCAACTATATCACTACTCTGTGTTTATCCTCAAGAATCAAAGTCATTACATTATAGTGATACATGCATACCCATGCGTACAGCAGCACAATTCACAACAACCAAACTATGGAACCAGCCTAGGTGTTCATCAGTGGATGAATGGATAAAGAAAATGTGGTACATATACACAATAGTTTTTTTGTTTGTTTGTTTTGGTACTGGGGATTGAACCCAGGGGCACTCCACCACTGAGCCACATCCCCAGCCCTATTTTGTATTTTATTTAGAGACAGGGTCTCACTGAGTAGCCTAGGGCCTCACTAAATTGCTGAGGCTGGCTTTGAATTCACGATCCTCCTGCCTCAGCCTCCCAAGTGCTGGGATTACAGTCGTGCGCCACCGCGCCCAGCTCACAATAGAGTTTTATGCAGTCATAAATAATGAAAGGTCGTTTACAGGAATATGGATGGAACTTGTGAACATTATGTTAAGCAAAATAAGTCAAACTCAGAAAGTCAAGGGTTGTATGTTTTCTCTCATGTAGAAGCTAAAGAGAAAAAAGAAAAGAAAGCTGGAGAGAAGCTGGGTGTGGTGGTATACTCCTATAATCCCAGCAGTTTGGGAGGCTGAGGAAGTAGGATCCCAGCCTCCGCAACTTAGCAAGACCCCCTCTTTATGAATAAAATATTTAAAAGGGCTGGGAATGTAGCTCAGTGGTAAAGCACCCCTGGCTTCAGTACCCAGTACAAAGAAAAAAGAAAGGGTCCATCCCAAGCAAGTCCTCGCTACAGGCTTTCCTCTGTGTCACCTTGGCAAGAGAGGGATCTGAGCACTGGTGAAGGACTATAGCCAAGGACAAGGGAGTAGATGTCCCTTTAGCCCTGAAAATGATGGGAGCTGGTTGTGCTCAGCCTCCCAGAGCTGAGTGGAAAGATTAGAATACCTTCCCACTCCTTCCCCTCTGGCAGTTTTTTACCTTGCCTGGGGAAACCTAAACCCAGTCCTAGCAGACACTTCCAGGTCTGATCCCTCAGCTGGGGGAGGCAGAGCCTGGAATTCAGGAATCCAGTCTGAGAGCTACCTCCTGCCCTTGGCTCAAGTCTAGCTTAGGGACAGTATGGGGTCTGAACCTGAAGAACCTCGAGACAAGGTGAACCCTGACTTCTGACCCACTCTGGGACTTGGGGTTTCCTTTACTTGGGTCAGAGGAAATCCATCACCCTGTATTCTGGCACCTTCTGATGTTGAAGGCAAATGAGGTCAGGTCAGAGGCACCAGATATCTATTTCCTGTCCCTGCACCTGCTCTAGCTCTGCCTCCCCTGGGGCTGGGATGCTGCTGTGGCCGTGTCAACGATAACACTCAGAGGGGCAGTTACTAGGATGCAGACCTCTTTGTGCCTGCCTCCTGCTGTCCCTCGGATGGTATCACCTTCAGGAAGCAAAAGCCAAACCCCTGGAATCCCTTGTTCCCTAGAGGTTGACCTCCTGTGCTCCCCAGCCAGTTTGCTCATTTGCATAGAACAATAATGACAATCTGTTCGCAGCCCTTGTCTGGGCTGCTCAGAGCTGGCCGTTCACTTTGGCTTAGCACCTCATCAGATGTCTGTAGCCAATGGGATCCATAAGGCTGAAGGCAGCTGTTCTCAGCCCAGGAACCCTGTGACCAATCCTAAGATAGGCCAACTGCTCGACCTTGGGACTGCCCCTACTTTTTCCTAACTTCTTCCACTTAAGTACTGCATAAACTTTCCTTGACCTGTGACCTTTGAACTAGTCATTTCCTGCTGTGGTACCGCCTCTCCTTTTCCTCCTACCAGTCCTCCTGCTGGTCTTTCTGGCAGCCCAGAACCTGACCAGATGTTAGCTGAACCTTGCTCCTGTCCAGGTAAGCAGCACGTGAGGAGAGGAGAGCTTTCCCAGCTGATCGGTGAGGTCAGGCCATGGATCACAGTACTCTAGGCTGGCCACAGACATGCAAGTTTTGCTGCTTCCAAGAGGCGTGCTAGCAGGAGGCACAGTGCTCCAACCAACCAGAGGGCAGAGTGTGGGCCTGGGGAGCACCACTGCAAGATGCAGGGCCCGGGCACAGGGGGCCCCAGACTGGATGCCATCATGAGGGGAAGGGGACTGGAGCTACAGCCTGGAACAGAAAATTTGGCAGCCCAGTCTGGCCAGAGCTGGACTTACAAGGACCCAGCCTGCCTGGGGTCTAGGGAACTTGATCCTCTCAGCGCACGATGACAAAACCCAGGGCAGCAGTGGAATTTTCCACATCTCCATGACATGCCCCCTTGTTCCTGACTTACGCGTTCTCTGGGGACTGGCTGACTGACCTCAAGGGGAGGGAGCTAGGGACCAGGGAGGTTTAGGCCAGTCCATGTTTAGCTCAGCCCATGTTTTGCTTTCAGCCTCCCTGAGTGGGAGAGGGGCAAGGGGTGGAAGAAGGGTCCATCTCTTCTTGCAGCTGAACCAATCTTGCTTAGGCCATAAGGCTGCAGCCAGGCATATATGACAAGAACCCTCAGGTGTCATGGGGCTGAGACTCAGCCCTGCTGTCGGGAATGCTGTTGAGCCTCAGCTTTAGGTAGTTGCCTCCAGCTGGATGGGAACCTCCACTTCAGTCAGGCAGCTTCAAGGGCCACCACAGTAGCCTCCTGCACTGCACCCTGGTTGTGGCCACCCTGCTGCTCCTCCACTCCTGCTCCTGTCCCTGATCCCCTCGTAGAAGAAACAGACAGCAACAGCAGAGAGACCCTGTAGGCCCTGCAAGCCCCCAGACCCACCTACCCCAATCCTATAGCTGTGTCTTTAGAACTAGTGATTGATCAAGTCCACAGCTCTGGGCTGAGATGCCTTCCTCCTCCCTCCCAGGGCCTAGGACATGGAACCTTCCAAGGAAGCAGGGCATTAGCTCCAATCCCAGGGAAGAGATTGGGGTTGTCTGAAAAAGAACAAAAACAAAATCCTGCCTGACCCCCATCCAATGGAAAGGCCCCAAGATCCTGCAGGGACAGGTATAACCAATTACCTGTTCCAAGCCCTCCTCTCCAGCTTTTGACATTAATATGGGGCTGGAATTGGGGTTCCCTTGCTTTCCTGCAATGACTCCTACCTGTCTGATCTCTCAGAGTAGAAACAATCCCTTTTCCCTTCAGCTCTTACATGACTTTGAAAATGAATTTCAGTAAACTTGAGCTCCATTTGTGATGTGGACACTTCAAGAGGAGATGACTGGGAGAAGGTGTACCTGCTTCTGGAAGGGGCCTACATAAGCAAGTTGGACTGGTCATTAAAGCACAATTTAGGGAAAGACGAAGGGATGTGTCAGAAGTCATAGTGATCACCCGTTTCTCAGCACTGGCCCATTTGCTGCTCATTCAGTTTGGACCAAAGCTTGAGAGAAGGTGTATTCACTATTTCACCAAGTGATCCACTCAGTAAGTGGCCACTCAGTAAGTGTGTTCTGAGGGCCAGGCGTGTTGATTCATGCCTATAATCTCAGCTACTCCAGAAACTGAGGCAGGAGGATCACAAGTTGGAGGCCAGCATGGGCCTCCAACTTGGTGAGACCCTGTCTCAAAATAGAAAATAATTTTTAAAAAAGGACTAGGGATGGAGCTAGTGGTGGAAAACCCCAGGTTCAATTCCAGTACCAAAAAAAAAAAAAAAAAGTGTTCTCAAGGGCACTGCATGCCAGAAACTGGGCTGGGTGATGAGAGGGAAACGTTAGCTTAGTGACATGGCCAATGAGCCGAGAGAGAATCATCCTAGAAAAGCTTATTGTCCATTTTGTCCATCTGGAGCAACCTCAATACCTTAGATGGGGTCGATAAGGCCCCAAAGTGATAAGGGGCACACAGATGTGAGTGGTGGGAACAGAACAGGAGGTTAAAATGTGCCCACTGTGCTGACCACTGTATTCTCCCTTTTCCAAGAAGCAGTTTACCTGCATCTCTGCTTGGTGTAAGTGGACAGGCCATGTCACATTCCTCAGCAAACTACCTCTTATCTGCAGGAGAAATGCAGGCCTAACATAATGTCAGTAAGAGAACCCAAGTTACCCTGAAGGGGAAGAACTTTGTGACTCTTCACAGGTCAGATCCTGGAATTCAGGGAGATAAGGATAATTCCTCCTGACCATAAACTCTGTGAGAATGCATGGTTAAGAATCCTATTAGAGCCGGGCGTGGTGGTGCACGCCTGTAATCCCAGCA